>JAOEJI011229555.1:0-12504 GCA_025448255.1 Umimayanthus chanpuru
TACACACATACCATACAAGTACACACACCTACATATGTACCATACATGTACACACAAATACCATACATGTACACACACCATATATGTTCACACATGTATACCATAAATGTACACACATACCATACATGTACACACATGTATACCATATATATGTAATGACACTCACCATACAAATACCTAATACAGTATCAACCACAAGCATCACATGACTGTACCTGCTCTAACAACAAGCAACATTTCACACAGGGGCCAGGATCTTGCCTGCCTACTCAGTTGATGCAGTACCCAGCCAGTGGAGGATCTGTTGACAGTAAGTTAAAACTACATTAATTTACTTCCTACCTTCTGGTTCATTTATTCAGAATAATTTAATTGTACCTTAGTTAACTAAAACAGCTATAATTTCAAAAACTGAGAAAAAGATTAACGAATGGTGGTAAATTACTTTCTTAAAAAAACTTCTTTAAAAAATTCTGATAGACAATCATTGCATTTAAATCAAGTCTTTAAGAAATTGATAGTCAGTGATTGCAGTTAAATCCAGCAAGAAAAGCAACACACCTGTCACAAGGTTGGCGACTCCAGGGTTTCCACGGTTGTATCACAGCAACAAGCTTACAATCTGATTAGAAAAAAATTGGTAAATAATGTGACCATTATATAATGTATCATTTAAAACAAATTACCAGCAGAAAAACGTATGGCAGCAACAACAGCAATAGCAACAACTTTTCTTGCATTTCCTTCTAAGCAGCAGACGGTATAAATTAAACTAAATATCTCGTGGTGTTACACTCCAACTGACAGGCCTGGCTACCCAAATTGGGATTTCAGCAGGAAGGGAAAATTTTGCGACTGCCCATTATCTCCAAAAATTTTTGAAAAAAGCTTTTTTTGGTACTCTTGCAGAAATGCAAGTGAACACTATGAAAAAACATTTTCAAAAATGTTTAATGTTGGTCTTGTTGTTCAAGGAAGCTAAGCCCAATTCTTCAAAATGGAGATTTTTCCTATCTTGGTAGCATGAGTTGGGATTCATGATTTTCAAGCAAAATCGGGATATCCCCCCAAATCGGGTCAGACATCCAGATACATGTAGTAAATGTAAAATCAAATACCTGCTATATTTAGGTTGGCCGCCACCGATTCACATGGTTTTAAGTGCAGTCTTGCCGCCCCATTTGTAGCTTTAAAGAGAACTAAGTTATAAAATAGAAACTGTCAGTCATTGAATATTTACAGGATAATGTCCAAGTTTTTTGAAATGGCAAATCACATTTATGATATTTTGGAGTGTTGGTTTTCAACCTGCAAATTAGATAAAATTGGGAAATTATAAACAATTTATTAAAATTATAAACCTGTAGGCATAGGTCTATTGTAGTGCGTGCAGGTCTTTCATAATGTATGTGATTTCAGGACTGTTGTCATAATTTCTATCTGTAAAGACGATATATTGAAGATAAATACACTGAATTTTGAAGTAATTAGTGGATCCGCTAAAACTCTCCTTTTCACTTAAAGGCCCAATCATTCCGCCCACGCTATTAAAAAATGGTTGCAATCAAGTTCAATTTCACAGTAAAAGGCTGCGTTACTATTAGCAGGGCCATCAACTGGTCAGCTAATTGTCTTTTTATAATAAAATCAAGTGAAATTTTAGTTTCTACTAGCATAATTGTACAATCAAACACTGTACCTCCCCAGTTAATTGGTTGTAAACAGTAACTGCATATTGTTCCTGTAGATTTGAGGTCACCTGATCTCCGTCGAGTGACATTACCTGGTTATAAAATAAGATAGTAAAAGATCTTTTTTTTTCTTTTAGAAACTTAATGACGATGATAGTGACTCTTTATTTGAATAGGGTGCGCAATTACAGTTAAAAAAATAAACCGTATTCTCCCTTACGGCCCTATATTATAACTAAGACTACAGTGTTTACAATAAAGATTTAAAAAGGCATAGTATAAAAGTTAGAGAAAATATATACTAATTAAAATTTAAAATACTCAGTATCAATCTTAAAAGTATCTACGGTGTATTGTTTCATTATGAATTTGGAATATTCCTTCCTCAGACCCCTTGAGTTAAGGTTTATCTTCTTTCCTAATTCTTTCCACTTCTTCATACAGCCGTAGAAAAATGTGCGTTTTAGGCTATTTGTTTTAGGCCTTGGTAGTCGGTAGAGCAACGAACTTCTTCTAATTAACATAATTACTTATATTTAATTGTAGAAATAATTCTAAAAGGCAAAAAAAAACTCATGTGCTGATCGCCGCTGTCTAGTAAAACAAATATCGAAGTTTTTCTGCTGAATTATAGTAAACATAATTGTATATACCTGTATCCAGAATACTTTTGTCCAAACTGTTTTACAATAACTATTTCTTACTACATGTAAACTAAACATACTTACCAAGTTTATGCTGAGTGTCCGAACCTCCACACAGTGTTCTGTCTCCTGATCAACTCAATTATTCCTGTTTATGGAAAAATAAATATTTATTTTCTTACTAAACTAAACATACTTACCAAGTTTATGCCGAGTGTCCAAACCCCCACATAGTGTTCTGTCTGCTGATCAGCTCATTCATTCCTGTTATAGTAGAGTAAAATAAATATTTGTTTTATTACTAAACTAAACATACTTACCAAGTTTATGCCGAGTGTCCACACCTCAACACAGTGTCCTGTCTGGTGATCAGCTCATTTTGTTCCTGTTATAGGAGAGTAAAATAAATTTTTGTTACTAAATTAAACATACTTACCAAGCTAAGTTTAGGCCGAGTGTCCACACCTCCACATAGTGTCCTGTCTGGTGATCAGCTCATTTGTTCCTGTTATAGGAGAGTAAAATAAATTTTTGTTGTTACTAATTGTCCTGTCTGGTGATCGTAGCTCATTTGTCCCTGTTATGGGAGAGTAAAATAAATTAATGTTTGTTTAATTACTAAACTAAACATACTTACCAAGTTTAGGCCGAGTGTCCACACCTCCACATAGTGTTCTGTCTGGTGATCAGCTCATTTGTTCCTGTTATAGGAGAGTAAAATAAAGTTTTGTTGTTACTAATTGTCCTGTCTGGTGATCGTAGCTCATTTGTCCCTGTTATGGGAGAGTAAAATAAATTAATGTTTGTTTTATTACTAAACTAAACATACTTACCAAGTTTATGCTGAGTGTCCAAACCTCCACACAGTGTCCTGTCTGGTGATCAGCTCATTTGTTACTGTTATAGAAGAGTAAAATAAATTTTTGTTTCTTACTAAACTAAACATACTTACATGTACCAAGTTTAGGCCAAGTGTCCAAACCTCCACATAGTGTCCTGTCTGGTGATCACCTCATTTGTTTCTGTTATAGGAGAGTAAAATAAATTTTTGTTTAATTACTAAGCTAAACATACTTACAAAGTTTAGACCGAGTGTCAAAACCCCCACATACATGTAGTGTCCTGTCTGGTGATCAGCTCATTTGTTCCGGTTATAAGAGAGTAAAATAAATGTTTGTTTTATTACTAAACTAAACATACTTACCATGTTTATTCTGAGGTTCCAAACTCCCACATAGTGTCCTGATTGGTGATCAGCCCATCACCTGTTTGTACAGTAAGAGAACAAAATAAATTAATATCCTGTTACTCAACTAAACAAATGTACAAATGTATTATACTTACCAAGTGTCCAAACTTCCACATAGTGTTCTGCATGTCTGGTGATCAGTTCATCACCTGTTCTTAAGAGATTAGAAGGCAACTTGTTTTTTACTAAGCTAAACAAACATTTACATTGTAACACACTTGCTAAGTTAATTCTGACTCTCCAAACCCCCATATACATTATTTGTCCTGTTTGGTGATCGGCTCATCACCTGTCTAAAAGAGAGTAAAATGAATTAGTATTTGCCAGCAAGGTGAATAGCACTCTACGCGCGCTCTGATTGGTTCATCAGATGCCGGCTATCCTGTACTACATGTATCCACCTCGGGGTGCTCAAGCGTGATGGTGTGCGCTCATTCGCCTCATTTTTGAACAATTCTCGTTATTTTAAAGTATAAACATAACAGTTTGTTTCCTGTTTCATTTCTATGTTTTGGCAAATACTAAAACAATTATTCCCCTCAGTGTCAGTGCCTAGTGAAAAATATTCACCTCACCGCTTCGCGGCTTGGTAGAATATCTTTCACTATTCACCTCCACTTCAGGGAATAATTGTTAATTATTTTTCACTAAACTGAACATAAATTTATTATGCTTCATCAAGTTAATCCTGAGTGTACACTGTACAGTACATGCCCAAACCTCGATCTACACCTGTTTGAAGAAAGTAAAATACATTTAAATTAATTGTTTACTAAGCTGAACATAAATTTGTTATACTCAACAAAATAATCCCGAGTGTGCAAACCACCACATAGTGTCAGGACTGTCTGGTGATCAGCTCATTATCTGCTGGTATGAAAATAAACGTAATTTAGATAAAATACTATTATACTTTTGTAGCAAACCAAACTACACTAAACAATGTGTTTAAATGTAAAATAGTTCCAAGTTAATCCCGAGTGTACAAACCTCCACACATTTAAAATTGTTCCTGTCTGGTCAGCTCATCACCTGTCTATTTTTTTTGGACAAATAAACAGTTAAATTTGTTTTTTGGAACAGACCAGGGCACCCGTCTACAATATTGACTGTAATTAAAAGGCAGGAGTTGTAACTTGGAGTTCTCCTCCCATCCACAGGGCTTACTGCTTCCTCTGTAACAAGTCCATTCAGTGTGGCAATACAGGCTTGAAGCAGCTTTGTAACCACGCTGAAGGCAAGAAGCACAGTGACATTGCAACAGCAAAGCTTGGGCAAACACAAAAACACTTTGGGACGGGTGATCAGACTGCTGTTTTTTCTGACAAGAAAGGATCCCGAGAACAGGGTAACAGTGGGGCTTGTGTACTACAACCTAGTCAGGTGGAAAAGTGGCAACTGCAGAAATACTCTGGGCTCTGAAAGTTGCTCAAAGCAACTACAGCTATGCATCTTCTGATGGCAGCCCTTAAATATTTAGAAGGATGTTTAGGTGAGGCAGCAGAGCACGTCACAATGAGCAGGGCCAAAATTTCTTAGTATCTGCTTTCTAGATGAACTCTGGCCCTACTACAAGAAGGAGATCTATGTGCAACTTCACATGTGAGGCAGGCATTCCTTACACTCTGCAGTATGATGAAACAAGCAATTCCCAGTACCGCAAGCAGTGTGACCTCCTCATCAGATACTGGTGTCCAGACAATGACCAGGTTTTAGCACAACAAGACACAGGAGGGGGGAAGGGAGAGAGGTATTGTATGCAGAGTATATCTTGACCCAGATAACAGATTGGTGGTCTCCTAAATAAGTTTTAATTGGTGATCAACCAGGTCTACAGAAAATCACCTCCAAACATATTGCTATTAGGATTGTTCTTCATCTTGAGCTGACTGACCTCTATTAGCAGACACAGGTACACCAAACCCACCACGGATAAAAATGCAATACATGTACAAGTGTCAAGAATTACATGTATATGTTATCTGCATCCTTAAGGAAGTGAGTATTAAATGAATCCCAGAAATAATTATGTTAATAAATTGCTAGCAGCACCTACTAGTAAACAGCATGACCAGAGTAGCATAGTTATCAAATCGTACATGTATACCAACTTAAATGAGAGAAAGAACCTTATATAACCAACCATCTTCACTCGAGTTGTAAGGAAGTCACAAAGGATTGATGGCAAAAGAATCAAAATGATTGCAGGACTTTCTTATAAAGCACTGTACAGTACTGTACATGTATCTAATGAATAAATGGCACTAGCATTGCGAGGCTCAAGACACTGACTTGAAAAATTCAGAGAACCCCGGAACTACACATCTTGATCACCTGCCTTTTTTGAGGAAGCCACAAAGGATTGATGGCAAAGAATCGGAGCGACTGTAGGAGTTTGTTAAAAAGCACTGCAGAAGACTTAATGTGAAGGTACAGGAATTGCGAGGCTCAAGACACTGACTTGAAAAGTTCAGAGAACCCATGGAGGAACTACACATCCCCACCTTTTTTTAAATACTTATAAAGGAACTCACAGAGGATTGATGGCAAAAGAATCAAAATGATTGTAGGACTAATTGTAAGAGCAGTACTTATCTTAACAATATTGCAATTATGTGAAGGTACCAGAACTGCGAGACAGAAACTGACTTGAAAAAAATCAGAGAGCCCAGAAATTTACATCCTCAACTGCATTTTGAGGAATTCAGAAAGGATAACAAAATACATCAGAATGATTCACAGAAATTACTAAAGTCAGCAGAACTTATCAACATGAAGACACAAGAGACCAAGAGATTAACACAGACTGGAAAAGCTTTGGCAAACCCAAGAACCACATCTCCCGAGCAATTTTGCACCCTAAGGAAGTCATATAGATTAGGATTGAAAGTAAAAGCACCAGAAACTGATTCCAGGGATTTGTTAAAGATCAGCATCTGAATAACATTCAGACACACGTCTTGCAAGTCTAAAGTCTAATTCAGACAGACTTAAAAAGATGCTGAAAACCACTCATTCAACCTGCCTTTTCTACATGTACAATTGTATTAGGAAATCACAAACCAAAGATGGTTAAAAATGATTTCAGTACATTGTAAAGAGCTGTAGCAATGAAAAGAAAAACAACTATAAACACACCACCTGATATTGACCAAGATAATCTTAGATCGAAGCTCTGAACACACAAGATAATCAAAAGCTCTAACTTGTCATTTCTTGAGCAGGTAAACATGAAATCATTGAAGAATAACTCCACAATTTTGTACGAATGTACGGAGCTAAGTGGTTTTTAACACTTGAACAACATCCAAACAAAAGTGCAACAAGACAAACTTGCAATTGCTCCTGACAAGATATTACATGTACCTACACCCTGTAAGCCCTATACACTCCTGGTTTTCCAAGAGGTCCCAGAGCACAAAAGGAAAATTCTCAGATCTGGAACATTCCATTTTCGATGGAATCGTATCAGACAAATAAACAACTCTTGGATTTCTTACAGTGTTTAGAGTAAATTGAACAACAAGCACACAAACCAAGACCACTGCAAATGTTTAAATAACTGCAGACTCACTAAGGAAACTACCCGAACAGCAGGTAGACACATTACTCATGCGATGACTAAGGAAAACCTGATGGCAACTGATATGTGGCCTATTTGGCACAAAATTGTAAGGAGGTGTTATAAAGGTCAGTGCCACTCTTGGCAAGATTCCAGGATTAATTTTGCAGTATATAAGCAGACTGAACATCAAGCAGACAATTCACCAGTGTCTTGAGTTTTCAGAGACCCCAAAAACCAATTTACATGTGTTCAAAAGATATACACACAACAATACAAACTTGCACACTGACACACCAAGGCCATTCTAAGGAGGACAACATGGAGACCAACAGACTTTGTTAAAAAGCTGCCTGGATAACAGGGAAAACATGCACAGGAAGTGGCGATCAATGACCGAAAAAAATTGGAGACTCCAAGAAAACACACACCCAGAGACACCACTACATGACTATATTCAATTGTAAACTGATAATACATAGGGGTGGAAGATACCAGAGACATTCCTAAATTGCCTTCAGGACCATATTTATAATGTAAGTGCTCATGAGCAACGAACAGACACCAAATCAACCAATCACATGTATCCAGGTAGCTAGTCTACCCCGAGAACTACAAACCCTGACTTTCAACACAAGATTGTTAACAGGCAACACAGAGATTATTTGACTTTTGCTAACTGAACAAGAGCAGAAGGGGTTCTGAGCAGCACACAACTACCTGAAGGTCATCAACTTAAACTGAATTCCAGGCATGATAAGATCCACATACTAAATGTGGGTGCCTTTGTAACAATTTGTTCCACAGAGACCTGACAGAAGGATTCTAGGAGCTGTTAGGAGCTACTTAGTAACACCTGTAAAGAATACAACTCTAAGAACCATGTACACTGTAAATGGGTAACATGGAAACCCATAAGTTATGTTTTGTTGCATGGAAATAGATGTACAGATTGGAACAATTACCATACACCAGTTACTTGTAAGGCAAACCTGTCAATGACATGTATAAACACACAGGTCCATAAACCATAACAGTCTGATACTGAACTCTTGACCATCTGTGGAGGTCACCTCATGGGAAACATGGAGAACACAATGATTCCAGATCTTCTTAAGAGGTTCCTTGAACAACAGACAAATGAAAAAGAACCACTCAACCAAAATTACATGTTTTCCTCAACTGCTTCGGCAGGTCACAAAGACAACATCGAGGACTGGGTCAGAAAATTCCATCACAACAGTTACATAGATGTCATAGCTTCTATGACTTTTGCAAACTGAAGAGAAGTTGAAGGTCCTGAACACTACAAAACTACATGTAGGTCTTCAACATATACTGAATTTCAGGCATGATAAGATCCACATACTTTTATTAATAATATGTACATGTAGGTGCCTTTCCAACACTGTTTCTGTTCCACAGAGATCACAGAAGGATTCTAGGAGTTATCAGGAAGCTACTTACATGTAAAGGAACACACTGTAAATGGATAAAATGTAAAACACAAAGACTTTTTATTGCATTGAAAGACAGAGCGAAGCAATTATACCACTTTTAAAGACAATGATGGAAACACCTAATCCTGACTGTCTATAGAGGTCACCTTAATGATTCAAGATCTTCTCAAGAGGTTCCTTGAACAATGTTTAGATAAATGAAAAAGAGCCACTTAAAACAGTGTATATTAAAATCATACTTCACCTCTCAATAAGGTCACAAAGACAAATCAAAGACAGGGCCTGGTAGTTCCATCACAACAATCGTAATTACACAGAACTACTTGTACATGTACTTTTCAATTAACAGATGCATCAGTGTTTTTTGGAAGGCTGGTAAACAGGTAAGTTATACTTTCTTGCCCTAGGCCTAGTGGTTGGATTATGATCACCTTTCCCAGCAAGTAAATTCAGTCTTCAAGTGTGGATCAAAGCTGCAGAATTTTGGATCTGTTTTTCCAGGCAAAAGAATTCTGACTTTATCTCAGACTGTACATGCACACAAAATAAGCCTGCCATTCAATGATGATACCGAGACACCTTACCTGTATGGCTATGAAACTATCCCTCTAGCCTTTCTAAAGGAGGTTGCAAATGTTAATATGAAGACCAGAGTCTTTCCATACCTTCTATGAAAGATATTTGCTGAACAACAGGCAGACACAAGCAATCATGACAATTAGGCCATGCACATTAACCACACAGTTTGCAAATATATACAGTAGCCCTCATTTTGAAAGGGTGGCATCAGAGAAAAAGAGATTCTTGGATTCTGAAAATGTGGCGTCAGAGAAAGAGAGATTCTGGTATTTTGTTGTGGAGCTCCTTGTACAACACAGTCACAGTGGTACTAACACTGGAAGTTTTGAAAAAAACTGTTTTTTCTGCGTTTGTGAGCAAGCTGAATATGAGTTTGATCAATGAGGGTTGATACAGTTTGTTTTTCGCCTGTGGGGTTTGATGTATAGCTGATGTTTCGAGCAATAGCTATCCCTTGATACATCACTGAGCTATACAATGGTACCACATGTAAACCTATGGTAACATTTGGTTAAGCAGAAAACCACACGTCCAGTAGTTCTTTTAAAGATGTAATGAAGAGTATCACAGAGTTGCTAAAATGATTTCAGGACTTTGTACACGTAATGTACATGATTGTACAGTCATGTAGAATTACAGGTCAGAGGAGATTGTTAAGGCTCAAAAACACAACTTGATTGGCACACTGCCTGTCTAATTAAACAGCTACAAACAGCAGACGATCATGTCAGGAAATTCAAATGTCTCTAGGATTTAATTTTTACAAAATGCCTTCAATTGAAAAATCCAGACACACTACCAACTGGACCCGGCAAACCCTGCATTCTAAAGAGTTACAAAGGGTAGCTAACATGAAGAATAACATACAATTGGTTGGTAGAAAAAAGAACAGTAAAACAAGCTAGGCTTTTCCTGAAGAATATATCAAGACACACCACCAAAGAGCCAATTATTAAAACATTACATGATTGCATATGTGCCCTACCTCTTCCAAGGTCTGACTGTAAACTTAAGGGTAATAAAGACTTCAGGAAATTATCAAAGTTACTACTATGTCTAAAGACATTTACAAATCACATCAAATCAATCTTTGAGTGAAGAAAAATAGAGGACCAAAGAACTTCAAATTTCTATTCCTATTCCAGCTGGATAAAGTCATTTGGTAGCTGCACACACACAAGGAACAGGATAAAACTCAGCTGCCACGTGTAGACACATTAAGCTACAGTTGATTGTTGGATACCCTCGCATGTCAAGCTAACCTACAATATCAAAGCACCAACACTGTAAAATGCAGATACACTGACTTGAATGCAAGTTGCTCTGTTAAAGCTAGAGAAATCCATTGACACAAGTTGCTTCATTCAACTACAAAGAAAAGCAGACTCACTGACATGAGTATCAGTACTAATGCAAGAAAGTGTTTCCTTACAGAAAGACAGACACATTATGTGTCCCCGATTAGCGAGACCTGAGTGGCCTTGCTAGAAGACTTGACACCATACACTGTAATAAAGTTTATCTATCTATCTGACTACACCAACAACAATTGCAAGTTGCTTTATTCTACAATAAAGAAAGACACCTGCTCTCAGATGCACTGACACGAATGATTTGAGTTTTTATGCTCTACATGTACTATATAGTTATACAAAGAAAAACAGATAAGCAATTTGTGGGGATTACAATGTACAGTAGCTTGCATTGCTCTCAGATATTTAAGCAGTGCTAAATCAGAGTAAGATTAATAATGGATGCACTGATTTTTGCATCACGATTCAGATGATATTAAAAAGATGTGCAAATGTTGCACTTGAGTATACAAAGATCTTGATCTTTGGTGAGTACTAATTAAAAGAAACTGCTCTCTTGTACTGAACCTAACAAAATGTACACAAATCAAGAGCTCTGAATCTGAGTGACTAATGCAAAACATACTTTCTTGAATGTCAGGCAACCATTAGAAATAGTGATCATGACTGTGACTTGTTAAAAGTGAAAGAAAAGTAAAAACTTTGCAAGAAAAAATAGCCAGCAGAAAAAGCTTACATGTAAATTTGCAGGCAACCAAATCAAGATTCCATTGCATTTTTCTTTATAGCAGAGTGCTTTTTGACAAAAAAATGTCTACATGTACTTGTCTTAAAACCAGTATTGACATCCAGTTAAAGATTTACTTATATTAGAAAACAATTGACGAATATCCTTTATCTTTTGGTGCACCCTATAAAGTACTATCTATCTTAGTCCTACAGATCCAACGAGAAGTTGCAAAGTGAAAAGACTGTTGTCGTATGTACTGAACCACTCAATGTGGCATGTAATTATGTAGACAGAGCTGAAGCAGAGGTGATTAGAAGTAATAATGTGGCTAGAATGCAATTCCGTACTACCAGCAGTATTATGTAGGGTATTTTTTGGGGTAGGGAAATCACTCTCCAAAAAAATAGCGGTGCCAGTCTGAAAATGCAAAATCCACACCCAGCTGTCCTGGACTAAAAGGGCAATTTATATACCTGCATACTCTATCAAGAGCAAACAGTTTTAAAACGATAGCCTGAACAGCTGCGCAAACCCATATAGCCAATTTAGGGGAAAACACCCCCTCCCCCCTCCATCAATGGCATTGTACATTATGTTCACTGATGGTTGCACATATATTACTGAACATACAATTAATGAAGATACAGTGTAATGGTGTCCTGTATATTGGCGGAACAACGAGCAGTGACCAATGCATCCAGATTTTTGAATGGGGGTACACACTGACTGAGAAAGCTTTTAACATGTGAAACTTCCAGTGCACAAAGACTAAAACTAACAGCCTGAGAAATGAAAGGGGATGCACAGGCCCCAACACCCTTGACAAGAGCTTACAAGTACATAACTTACGGAGTCATACAATGCAAAGTTAGAGGTGGATGAGTGACTGCCAAACCTAGCTAGAATGCAACTGTTGTGGAGCGAGGTAAAAAAAATTCTGAATAGGGACCCATTTTGCTCAACCAACAGAGCAGGCCATTCAGCGGTAAACTCTGAGGACCTGTCCATGTCTGAAAGATTAAAGAAGGAATCAAACAACAATAAACCTACATGTAGACAAAAGTCTAGTTATTGATAGATCTCCTGGGATCCGCTTCCTAGTCTGCGACAGCTGAAACCAAAACCACCAAACAGAAATGCTCAAGAAACGTGTTAACTCAACAACCAAAACAAGAAAAAAAGGCTGCAAATAATTTTTTTAGATGCTGTTTGGGCGATCAGTGTTCATAATTTTAAAAGGTTCAATTGGGGTTGTATCTGATCTGTTTAAAAATTT
>JAOEJI011230666.1:0-12502 GCA_025448255.1 Umimayanthus chanpuru
ACTTATTAAAATGTAATTAATTTTTTCCTTGTAAATATATATGTCAAAGGTCAACACAGGCAAAACAATAAACTGAACTGAAACTGAACTGAACTGCATTATTATCATAGTTAATCATACTTGCCCTGATCAAGTACACACATATAAGATCATTGAGGTTAAATATAAAAATACTGTGACACGAGATTAAAAAAAAAAAAAAAACTACTTGCACAATCTCAAAGCACGAGAATTCCACACTTTTTCATGTCACTCTGACAATAAGGAAATTTCTGTTGATGTAATGTTTATCAAAACACTTTTAACCTGATTCAAATAAATCTTTGAGAGGTAAAATAGAGAATTTTGTCTTAAGCAAATATTATATCAAGAACTGCCAGGATCAGGATCCACATCAGTGCAGAAAAAAACAGTAAAAGTGAACTAAAACGCTGAACGTGTTTATCACTTTTAACTCATTCTATTCTTCGTAGGGAGTAAACTACTTTACAACTGCAACTACTTCATCATACAGTAACCAATATGATATTGATCGATTTACTTCGTTGAAGAGAAATAAACCAGAAACTACAACTGCCACCAATCGCACGTGCCTTGCTATGAACATGCGTACAGAGTGCCTATGCCGCTACTCAAAAGTGACGCGGCTCATCAATGTATCATTTCCTTCCGGGGTGAAAAAAGATGAGTGTTTACATGAAACTTTCATCCCGAGAGAAATAGTTACATGGAAATTTCCATCCCGGGTTGTAATCTCATCCCTGTGCTTGGAACAGGGATGAGTATCAGCCCGGAATGAACTCATCCCGTCTCCAAAACATGTAAACAGTAACAAGAAAATGACCAAACGCAGGGGTAGTCTCATCCCGGAATGAAAGTCATCCCGGGACCAGATGTCTCATGTAAACAGCTGTAAGTTCTTACACCATTTGAAACGCATTGCTGCATGTTATAAGCATCCCTCCCAGTTAGAAATAAACCTGTTTTCTAAATTGAAGTTAGGGATGTAGTTAGGCATTTTTCCCGTTAATTCTCGTCTTCATAAAGTATCAAAACTCGTTGGTAATTCAATATATTACTATTAATTAACGAATAACCTATGCTTGATACCTGCTGATGAAGCGAGCAACATGCAAATATCACAGAAAAAGGCCTAAACCATCAAATAAATACAGGTGTGTGTCGTGACTTCTGTGAACAAAAATCTCTGCATGATTAATCTTTCGCGATCGATAGAGAAATCTCTGTATGGAAGAACCAATGAAGAAAGCTGTACTGTCGACACAGTAGATCGCAAGTAGGTTTTCACTTTTCTCATGGTACTGAATGACCTATCCGGTGTTGAAGTGAATGATGGCATGCATGATTAGAAGTTTCATAACCACAGTCTGCATGACAATGGGGTAGGGAACTTCGTTCGCGCAGCGTAAAATACTCTCTCTTTATAAGATTCTTTTTTATAAGAATATGAGGCTAAAAAATGCCCAAAATATAAAAACATTGTAAGAACAAGATACTGAGGCTGACGAAATGCAAAGAACTTTTATTTTGGATACTGTAGAAATTCATGGAAATAGTTTGTTTTTCGGCTAATGTTCGTTAGTGCAACATCGCCTGTAATGCTGTATATGTACAAGTTTGATTTAAATCTTTTTTTGTTTATTATTATATTATATTCCTTTCTTTCCGGCCAGGGTAGCGACCAATTCAATAAAGCATGTTTCTGCTTCCGGTTGGTTTGTAAGAATGGAAAATAACAACTGTACACCCAATACCAACAATTTGTTTTTTAAAAGAACACTGAAATCCTCAAAATATTTAAGAACATTCAGCCTCAGCCCAAAATTAGACATTCTTTTAAAAAAATAGAAAATAAAAAATTATTGTTAAGCCGGGCTTAATGTCTTAAATGCCGTGCTGGTAAGGTATCATAAATTTGTTTTATGAAGTGCACATTAATACATAAATGGTTGACTGCTCAATGATATTTCTACCTGCACCCAGTTCTCAGTTGCACGCGTTCCCCAAACAGACTTGATTGCTACAAATGACCACCATTCACAATTGCTTAGTTTATTTTCGAAACTGACAGCAACAGAAGTTCAAACTTCTTAATGTCGCACAAAATGCAGTGCGAAGTTGACTATTGAGAAAGACATAAATAATTGGATTACACGCAGCGTTTGCTGATGCCATCCAGAATGCAACCATTTGAAAATACTTCGGCCTTCCTTCCCAGTGTCCAAGCAGTTGCAGCAAACTGTCCGTAGCGAAAGGAAGCCAACATAGGTAAAACGTCACAACTGTGACCAGAAGAACTCGCACGAGTTTTGTTTCCCGAAATATTCTTCTAATCTTTTTAGCATTATTTCTGTTAAAGTTTTTCTTTTGACATTTATTTAAATTTGCTGGTAATTCTACAACGGATGGACTACAGCTTTGATTGTGGGCGCGTTGAGAGTGTGTTGTTCTGATGTCAATAACGTTTGATCCAAGAGTTTCTTTTGCCCTGATACCCTTTTCGTCGCCATCATCGATTCGTTCGGGTTCATTTTCAGGCTGGCTCTCTACATGACTCTCTGACGGATTTTGAAAGATGGAAGACTCTTCCGCATCTACATGATAAGGAATCTCCAGATTTGTGGTATGCGGTTGCATCTCCACTACCTTTAACCGATGCTGCACTGGAGCAACCTTCCTTTGACGAAGGCTCACCTTTTTGAAAAGCCGTTGGTTGTGTGTTTTTATGAATTTGAGAATGCCGAGGTAGGAGTGCACCATAAGAGTTTGTGGCATGAAGAACACGAAGACAAATAGCACAATTCCATATGATCTGTCAATTCTCCAGTCCACGGTACACATACTATAGTGTTGAAGAAAAGCAAATCGCCCCCACCCTACCAAGGGTGGACAACCGAAGATAGCGCCAATCACCCAGATTGTCATCAGGGAGTACTTAACTCTCTTCCACAGGAATGCCTGGCTATGTCCTTGCTGCGAAGTGATCAGGAGATACCGGTAGACGCTAAAGAAAACCAGGGTTAGGAAAGTTACGTTAGAGCACAGCACAACCAGAAACGCTTCCACTTGGCATAAACTCTCTGGTAACATCCAGTGTCCCTGATACATGACCGTTACCAAGGCAACGGGCATAATCAATAAGGAAGCTATAATGTCGCTTATGGCAAGATTTAAAATGTACGCGTTTCCTGGAATTCGACGGAGAGATCTGGTGCGAGCCACAGATACCACTACCAGGCTGTTGCCTGCAAACGATGCAAGCGCGATGAGGATCATGGGGAGGGCTCTAGCAGCTGAGACCCAAGTCACTTGAAATTGTTCCGTTGACATGTTCATAGTGTACGTCGCAATTTGACGACGGATCTTAGGCCACAGAGCTTTTAAAATTAATTTCGTATTTGATTTCACTGATCCTGCAAGCAAAAGAAAATCTTGTTTCATTTTTCGTCATCAATGTATAGATGTCAATATGATCGAAGTTTTAAAGTTTAAGAACAAATAAGTTTATTCATATCCATGCAAAGGAAAAAATGTATTAAAAAGAGGACGTAATAACTACAAATGTGAGGGTATTAGTTACCTAGAAACTAGCTCAAAGATAATAAATGAGCTTTGTGGCACAATTTAACTTTGTTGCAAAACGATGGTCCTGTATTAAAAACAATAACAATAATAATCTGGTATTTAAAGTACCTTTACCAACACTAATTCAAAGACACTAATTACAATTATAAAGGAAAAGGATTAAAAACAGAAAATATATAAGATATTTTTTATTTGATTTTTTAAAAATATTGACTCTCGTGCAGCTCTACAGCTCATTTGTAATGATATACAGTCATATCAAGAAATACACAAGTACAGCTAATGACTACGTAATAAATCAATGTCCGGTTTACTAAATAAAAATAAAAAACAAAGAGAGAAACAATTAAGCCTAGCTGAAAGATTTACTCAGTAATAATAACACTAGTAACACTGTAAGATGCTACACACAAGGGTTTAACTTTTGTTGTACAAGTAAAATTCTGTTACAAATGTATTGAATACCGCATCCAATTTAAAATTCTACTTCTAACCTATAAAGCTCTGAATGGACTGGCACCCTCTTATCTATCTGATCTACTACAACGATACGCTCCAGTAAGAAACCTCCGCTCATCCTCTGCCTTCCTGCTGCAACCTAAAAGATTCTGCTTAGCATCATATGGCTTCCGCGCAATCTCTGTATCAGCACCGCAACTCTGGAACAGACTACCACTAAATATTAGCTATCTTCAAGTACTGACAAGTTCAAAAGTGCTCTTAAAACCCATCTTTTTAAATTAGCTTTTCTTTAAGTTGTAGTTTTACTTCATTTTTTATATTTTATCATTAGGGTTTGACCATTTTAATTCTATTTATAGTTAGGCTAATTTTATTGTTAAGCGCTTAGCACTTAACCGTATAAGCGCTATACAGATAGTTTTATATTATTATTATTATTATTATTTTAATCTACAGAGCTCAATAAAAAGTAGCTCAAATGTGACACACCTTACAAGCAACAGTAAGATACTTGCAAGATCAGCGCCTGACATCACACTCCCTTTTTTTCGTTTTATTCTTTCCAAAAATCTCACACGAAGATATTTTGAGTGCTTCTCAACTTGTCACGCGGGGATGTTGATTACTACCATGTCTTCGAGTTAGAAATGATTTCTTTTATTCAAGTTTGGGATTAAAAGCACTATTCCAAAATTGGATGCTACGTAGATGCTTAATTAATTTCCTGGAAAAATCGTGCTATGGAGTGACACGAAATTACTTGTTAAATTAGCGTTGCTGTGTTTTGAAAAGTATGAAATTTCATTTTGCGTAAATCCCTAAATGTGTTGTCAAATATACTTCCGCGCGGGACGTGCTCAATAATATTCAAATCAGTGTTTGGATAAGTGTCTGGCAACAATCTGTAAACCAAAACAGCACTCCCAGCATCTTGACGCGTTAGTGTTTTCATATAACTTTTCTTTGTACTTGTCTTTGAACATAACAAATCTCTCTACATGAACTTTTGAATTTTCGTAGGTGTGATTTCCTTACCGTGTTTAGGCGTATAAACGGTTTTATCTACACATTTATAAATTGTATAATCACTCAAATTTACATATCATCAAAATCTAGTCTAAAGTAAACCAGATTACAGATCTTTCTAATAACTAAGAAACAGTACCAAGAACTCCTACTCCAACAAAAGCTTTACCACAAGCTATTGGTTCAATTCTAACCAGAGAAACGTAATTTAATTTTGTTTAAATTTAATATTCTATTATTATTATTATTATTATTATTATTATTATATAATTGTTATTATATAGTTGTTATTATATAATTGTTATTATATAATTGTTATTACTATTATCATTAACACTTCGTATTTTTATTTTTATGTGATATTATTATTAATAATTATTGTTACTGCTTATTATTGTTTTTGTTTCTATTATGACTATTCTCATCGCCATCATTATTGTCATAATCATTTTATCTTATCATATCACAGTTTCACTGTAAATGCGTGTCCAGCCCTCTAAATTGTGTGTCTCATAACTGTAGCACTATTACTCTGCCATTTTCTGCGAAAACATTGTATAGAAATACGCTTTTCTATTACTATATAAAAAAGTCAGTTCTGAAATACAAGGTAAAAACAAAAATAATTTCTAAAAGACCTTATCAACAAAAACATTCATATTTCCACCACCTCGCTAGACGAACTTCTTTCAGGCTGACTCTTTGACTTTGTCAGTTATCAAGAACAAAGCTGCCATTTGTAATTCTATTTGGCAGACAAAACTAAAGCAAAATAAAACAACTGTTAACCTGCATGCTCAAACTCAACTGATACCCCAAAAAGCTGTGTTCAGTTTTGCCCTTAACGTTGTCTAGTTCATAGGTACAGCAAAGTTTCGTAAATATGAATATGGATTAAAATAACATACAACGTTGACATGTTTCACAACATGCCACTCTGTAGGACAAGAATTAAATAGAAAAGTTAGCCAATTGGAACTGCGCAGACTCTACTATGATGTCACTGAAATAAAAGGCAAATCAGCAACTGATCATCAGTAATATAACCTAAACTGCCGTGCAATTCTACAATTGGTTTCGGCTTCGAGATTGTTTTGCGACGACTTGTAAGCTGAATCTTGGTTGTTAAGACATTTCTATCGCCGTCAGGTCTATTAATGAGAAGCGGTTGAGTCCAGCTAAAGAAAATTACCCGAAACAAAACTCGAAAGAGCTGCTTTGTAAGCTACTGCAATGAGAAATAATGCGTGGCCGGAGATGGAAAACCCGAGAAAACCTGAGACAGTCTGGTGCTTGGAGAAACATACAAGGCTCAATATTTAAAAGTGATAAAACAAAATAGATGTGGAGATGCTCATCAGGAAGCCTCCGTCACAATAGTTATAGCTCCAAATATTGTGATTTTAAAACTTCAATTTGTCCCTCACCACTCTATGGTTTCTTGCTGTGATTATCTTGGCACTCTCAGATTACATGTCGCGAATTTTTGTTCAATACCTGAAGCTTTTCTGCCGTTTTCTACGATAGTTTCAGCAGTTATATACCGGTACCTTTTTTTTCTACTTATAAGATTCGAAAGTAACATTACTAATTATATGTTAAAAAAAATTGACAAGAGAAATTTACACTGACAAATAGTGACATGATTGTACCATCGTGGCATAACTAATCACAAAACGAAATAACGTACAAGTACCTTTCTTTCAACTGTAGTTTGAGAGTAGAATGTGGCACAACATTTTGCCATTTGATCGCTTGAAGTGATTCGTAGTTTCTTCCCGGTAATTTCATACATGTCACTGTTCCGGTGATGCCGGCTATTACGATCATCGCGCGGGTTGGCTCAAACTGTGTAATTAAAACTTTTTTTTATCTTACTAGGAGATAGCGTAAAAAGAGAAGACTAAAATTAAACACCGCCATGACATCTGCTCTGACACTTCATTGTTATTAACGAGTTTTGTAGTTGCCGATTTGACACATGGAGCTTATTTTTCTATTCAAAATTTTGGGAGCGATAGAAAATGAAAATTGTGTTAACACCAACAACAAATATTACGTATGTGAACTCGTCAGCTGAGTTCAGGAAGTCCCGTCAGTAATACATCATTCTGATTGCAATTACTCGAAAATATCTCACAAAATCTCTGAATCAAACATGATACAAAATAGTACAAATGAAGCAAGAATTACGTGTTTTTCGTTCAAGAAATAATACAAATTCTTGATACGCGAGTCATTTATAATAATTTAAAATTGATAAAAGTACTTGAAAACTTTTACTTATTGCATAATCTGTTTTTCATTTATGTAATTTCAGCTGCATGGTTTCTATTTAAGACGTACGTTGTTTTCTAACTGTCTCCCTAACAACATTGAAACGACAAACCACTCGTGCGCTAATTCTTTCAAGTCATATTTTGCTTTACCTCTATATAATTTGTACTAAAAAGTGAAACAGTGTACGGTGTACCATCAATTGGTATTCAATTTTAAAATAGTTTGCAGAAATATTAAAATTACTAATTTTAAATAGGCTTGTCCAACTTATTTTGTTTTGGTTCATTCTCGCCTCTAAGTTTCAACTCTATTGACGGGGTCCGATGCATTTATCATGATTTCTATACAGACATGTTCTTGGCACGCAAAGCTTAAAATTGTGTATTCACAATCAAAATCAAGCAAATTCGAACAAATTCAAACAAAATTCGGCTTTTCTTGACCACTTCACTCTTGATTCCAGCCCTCATTGAAGTTGTATGGTTAAAATAATTACCCCTCATGAATATTATTTATTGCATGGAAACACTGTGCGCTAGATTTTGCATACACGTCATGACTAATGACGTGTTGCGTCAGATACTTTGAAGGAGAGTGTATAAATAGCCCCAATGTACGTCACTAGTGATCAGTATCGGAGCGACAGCAAGCTCTACGCAATGCTACAAACGGTAATAATGAAAATAATCAAAATTTAGTAGTGTTGGAACGCAACCATGAATGAGGCTTCTGTATACTAATCATACTTTATACAGAGCCGCCCGACTTCCGGTGAATATTACGACGCTGATCCAGCCAAAAGGTAGCCAACTGCTACGCCTACAGATCTGCGAACTGTTTGACGTTAGGTTCCGTTCAGTGAACGGAAGCCCGATCAACTACCGTGGTCCTTTGCGCGAGTTCCATGAACATCATGCTGAGGTTACAGTTGTAGTTATAGTTATACGGTATATTTCCGGTGCTCCCGGCGGGGTTTTCAGCAACCTGTTAACAGCAAATGCGTGGTTCAGTGGTTGAGGGTCTTGGCCAGACCGCTATCAGCGGTTCACAGTAACTTCACTTTGAGACAATAAGTTGCGCCCTCAGTTAACACACAACAACACCGGAATTAGCCTACTCTTTTCGAAAAGTGCATGGGATCTTTTTTTAAAAGTCCCCCGATAGAACCGAACGTCGAGAAGACTAGAGCAAGTACTTAACGTCCCTGTCCATGGATGGTGCGACGATAGAAGGTCTCCCAAAGTTCAACCCTCAACCAGGCTGGGGACTAAACTCGGGATCTCTGGTTGGCAGTTAGAAATCTCTTACCAATTGTGCCAACCTCGCACACATGGTATTCGTCTACTGACGTGCATGACTTGAACATCTCCAAAGTGAGGGGTTTGGCCTTGTCGAGTGGAGGAGAAGAGGCGAGGTCGCTTCCCAAAGGGTGTAAATCTAACGTTAAGGTTACTGTACACTTTTGGACCGCTAGCAAAGTAATGTGAACAGCAAAATATTTTTTCCGTAACCCCCGAAAGTAACTTTGCACTTTGCCGTTCTTTCTTCAAAGCCAATTTCTAGATACAATTTTCCTTACGAATTAGGGCAATACAAATGGTCACGTTCTCTGTCAATATTTGGTCTATCGCTAAATAATTTAGCAAAATGATGGATTACTAAGTCGCGTCCAAAAGTTTTTCTTAGGAAATCTGAAACTCTTGATTTTCCTTCTTATGGCCTTTTTAAAATTGTTTTTCACTTACGCGTTATTTCTTTGAAGAACTGCATGTATAAAGGAAGAATGTGAAGCGGAAGCTATGAAAGAAATTTCTAACACGGCTTTATAGCTATAGACACGAACTCTGTTGAATTTAGCAAGCATACAGTTCATGAATGTCATAAAGTGAAATTTGATAAAGTTGGGCCCGACTTCGTGAAGGAGCTCGAAGTGTCGGAAACAAATATTTTAACTCCAATGAAAATCACTTCTTTTCGAAAGTGTATTCTTACCATCCTTTAGATAATTTTATAAATTTTCAGTTGATATGTAGGTTCAAATAAAGGCGTTAAGGGACGCTAAATGAAAATACTGTACTCATAGAAAACAGTGCTTATTCAAACAAGTATCAGATCGTAAACATCCGCTGTGAGACAAGACAAGATTTGTTGATGTTTTTTGCTAAAAAGTGTTTCAGTGATATGAAAACTGTATCGCCCGAATATAAGGAAGTCGGGAAAAATAGCCACCTTTCAGCTTTAAACTGTTTCACAAAGGACGCTGTTAGAAACAAAGCAATTTAAACCGTTTTCTCAATCAGTTTGTTATCGATCTTTATCCATTAAAAAAATTAAAAAAATCCCTGTTTTATATTTTACGCAAGCTGAGTTCCAACGAAAGCCTCGGGGATTGTTTATTTACACCGGTTGTCCTTGAATTGCTAAGTACTTATTCTCTAACGAGTTAAAACTTTGTATTTGTTGGTTTTGCTGTCCTATAGGTTAAACTACGCTTTCAGTATAAAAAGGGCGTTAAACTTATGTAAGTCAATAAAAAGCGAAGGCAATAGAAAGCTGCTCTTATGGTTGAATCAGATTTCTCAAAAATTAAAAATACTACGTTTTTACCGATTGATGCAAACACTTTAGAATTGATTTCCAGTTTAAAGTTGATTTGAAAATAAAAACAGCCCAAAGACACAGAATAATTATAGTGTTTGATATTCTGTAAGTTTTGTGGGATCGAAAGCAAATTACTCAGAAGATCACGTTGATATTAAAGGCATAGTTTTTGCCACAGAGGTACGACTAGGTTTTCCAACTAAATTTACCGCCAACTGCGCGAGTTGCCAACTCCACATCCAACATAATGAATATTTTCAATGCCTTGCTACAAATTCGTACTAAAACTAGCATAAAGGAACATAATCAAAAATAGAACTGGTGTGATACTTACTCGGCAACCGATAATTTGGTAGTTTTTCATTCAAGACCTCCTGAGTACATTTCTAATTCACCGAGAGCGCACTGAAACTGCACATCTGTGAGGTTCGTTATTTCTTTTGTTTAAGTTTTATTTATGGCGTGCTGTTCTTCATTTTACTTAAGCTTGCTGTTCCGGTTTTCAAACAAAAGCATTTTAAATTGAGAAACCACAATAAAAGAAAAAAAATAAATTGTGAAAACAGTCACTTGTATAACATGATCGAACTGGACACGTTTTCTGGGAGCCAGATTAAACTGTAAACAAACTTGCCTCACAGATTTGAAGATACAGATAAAGAATGATAGATGAGCGAGATTATTGTATTTTCGGAAGAACGTAGTTTAGTAATCAGTTTAATGCAAATGTAGCGTAGATTTATGGCAACAGTTCTTTGGTGTATAAATTAGTTGTTATACCATGAAGTATACGCCAACCTGACAACTCTTCTCGGAAGTAAAAATAATCTAAGAAAATAAAAGGGACAAAATTTCCACATGTCAACAGACACCGCGGCCTCACTGCTAGATCACCACATGCTTGTTCCCATAAAGAAGTTTACTCCACTCTTAACAAGGTTTATTTATTTGACATCGAAACAAAATAACCGTTGGCAGATAAAAAACAAGACTAGAGTTTGGGATGCACAAATATGACGAAAATCCGAGTGAGAAGCTGGTACCCTAATAAATTGGAAGAACAGATTGTCCACAAAATGCCTCGTTTCCCATCACCTGAACGACTGGCTGTTTACCGATTTAAAACACAAGTAAGACCAGTATTTTTCTAATCTCCTGTTTTAATTCTAAATATGACTTCCACATGCTTGTTTCTGTCATCAGTTTTTTTTTATTTTGACCGACGATTGGACTGATATAGCGTTTGGAAACGAACAACACACAAGCTTTTTTCATACAAGAACAACTTTATAAGAATCAACGTAACGAGACTCAAATTTGCCAAAATTAAAGAGCAGTTTGAGAACAAGCTCAGGCTGAGGTCCGATAACTAAGAAAAATTTTCAGACAGAAACTTGACTTGAAAACTCGTAATTTAACATAGCAATTCAGGTCGTTCGCTTCTAATTGCATCCGTACAATACATGCGTGGTGAAAGGCATTTTGTTTTATAATGCCTTGTTTCTATTTTGTTTTTTCTTCAATGCAAATCGCTCGTAGAAATAAAAACAAATTAAGAACAACCTGAGGCTGAATTCGGCAAAAAACAAAGAAACAATGAGATTCCGAAAAAAAAATCTTATTAAAACAAACGTGCATTAGGAAAGAGTTATTGGAAATTATCTTCAATTGGATGCAGTTTTAATTTCGTTCGGCATGCAATTCCGATTTACCAATTTCATAAAATGCGACCTTATTGCACAGCGCGCGAGAGGTATATTACTTTCTTAAATGCAATTAAAGACGTACTTAACGAAGCGATTCAATTTGCATGAAGTATTAAAGAGCATTCCAAAAATTAAAGAAATCCGATGTTTAATATTTTGGATATTTATGATATATTATGCGTTTCGCGATTTTGCATATACCTCGCTCGGATAAAACAACGATTCCGGAGGTTGTGAAAAAAATCCTGCAGCAACATCTTTGTAAGACTCCGATATCAATCATTCACAAAACTCGAAAGTCGCGAATTAAAACAATTTCTAGCAATCAAATCATCAAGATCAGGACGAGTACATATGTTTGCTCCCTGTAATTTAATGGACTTCTTACCGTTTTATTTTTATTATATGTTCTACATTTTAGATATATCTTATCAGCTGTTTTAAAGAGCTATTGAATTTTTAAGAAATAACGCTTTTTACTGAAGTTAAATTTAATATTACTATTGCTTATTATTATTGTTATTAAGACATGTATAAGTTGTTGACCAATCATAAACGTTTTCTGTTTTCCGTTTTGGCGTTCCCACAAACACTGATTTGGCAAGGTACCACCTATAGTGAAGCGCTGGAAAGAAAGCAAAAATCTTAAGCCTTGCCGATCGTCGTGCATACGCGTGCGTGAAGTTCATCCAAAGAATAAGAGGGGGTAGCACGATCCCCCACCCCTCCCCCCGCTCCAATCCAAGATAACGGCGGGCTATTATGAGCTGACTTCGGCAAAACAAAGCCCCCCAAAATCTGTTGGACAGATCGCTTCACGA
>JAOEJI011231777.1:0-11264 GCA_025448255.1 Umimayanthus chanpuru
TTTCATACTGTGCATAGTTCTATCTGCTTCATACAAGTTTCTGGCGTTCCATGTACCCATCTTTAGTAACTTCTTCGTTGTTAGAAGGGATCTCTACCTCACAGCTTCCCTTTGGCTTTCTCAGTGTGGCATCATAATGCTTCTCCGAGCTAAACTTTTCATTCCCAAGTCCTGCAGCATTAATGTATCCTTGTTTGATGTTTCTGTAACAATGGATCTTTTACAGATGAATACAGCACTTGGCCTTCTAGGTTGGGGGTTAGGCGTGGGGCCAACATCCCCATTATGTAAAAAATGGCAGTAATATTTTGCTAAAAAATCGAAGAAATTAATCAAGTGACTATTGGTTTCCTAGACAATTAATTCGAACTATTTACGTTACCAATACCTACGTGATTTCCAACCTTGATAGTCAACCATTCTTCGAAACGGCTACTGATAACATATCTGGCGAAGCGTATTTCGAGTTTGCATGATATTAAACTGCATGTTTCATCCAACGGCACAGCTGAGTCGACTAAAATGCTTAGGATAATTTATCCTGTTTTTTGAGGATAGATCGAAATTACCAACTAGCAGTTCGTATTGTTCTTTTTTCCTAAAGTTGATAGTTTTAGGTTGAAGAATAACTTGGCCATGTCAGAGTCAGTACGTTCGTTAAAATGCTTCACATTAATGAAATCACAATTATCGATAGGATCTGGTACTTTTGGTAATGTGTGTTAATAATCGTAAACAATGCACATACAGGCGCCTCTGACAGGCGCTTCACGGTATGTCTACCATAGTCCTTGAACCGTTCCGGTGGCTTCGTAGCTCTACTCGATATCCTGAACGTCATGGTTTCTGTCCCCCTACTTGGATTCTGGTTGCTCAGAACTTGGCTTCACTATGTTCTCAATAAGTGGGGTCGTCATGCAAACTTGTTCATTCCGTTGGCTCTTATTTGGAGTTTCAATGAATAACCCTCACCTTCACTTTCTTGGCTCAGCTGTTGCAGATGTTGGGTGCTCCGTTTGTGTTTTACGCCCTCAACGTGTGTCTGATCCTCATAGTGACCTTCTACATTGTAAGGCTCAATCTTATAAGATGATAATAGATTATTCTTTTTCTTCTTCTCCTCCAACATCACTAGGTGGCCGGTCCTCATGTCTTTCTTTAAAGACTGCCATCTTTTATAGGCGTAGTCGACGGTAGCTAGTTTCTTAAGGCATCACGATAAAGTGTTTTCCTCCACTTTGCCCACGGGTAGTTTGGTGCTTAGGTTACTTACATAGAGCAGTTCGGCTGGTGTTTTGACGGTTGTCGTATGCGTTGTCGACCTGTATGCCAGCAAGTACTGCCTACACGATATTGACTCCGTTGTTAGGATTGATGTAGATCATAGGTATCCAAAACCGGGCACACTGAGCATCAAACTTAATTATAGTCCCAAAATTGCTAGACCATTCCACGTCGACTTCCATTCATCTGCTGTGGTAGTCAACGAGTACAACAAGATCTATTCCTGTAGGCATTGGCCTAAGGTCAAGTGCATTACTGCCGGTTTCACGGGTGGGGCACTGAATTCTTTTGCAGGTACTTCCCATCCGTAACATTTACGACACTTCTTCTCTGCGTCTTTGTCATTACTCAACCACCATATATTAGATCTCAACCTTCTTTCATTTTCACCATACCCTGGTAGCTTTCATGAGCAACCGTACTAGTTCTCCTTAATTTATTTTTACCACCTCTTGAAACCTTTCACGACCTGAAACTGGTAGTCTTTTGGCGAAACAGATGGCGACGGCCCGTTACGATCCGTCATGTATTCTCACGCCTTCTTGAAACGTATTTTCAATATTTTTGACTATTAAAGTGTCCGGATCGACTGGTACCTCTGTGGACCCTGTTGAGTTTCATAAATATCCAATAGACTCCGCCATTTTGAATCACAGAAAATGAACAAAAACTAGGTCCCAGGCCTAGCACTGACTTTGTCCTAATGTGGCAGTGCATGTATGTAAAATCTCCCCTTTTTTAAAAGGGCTTCTATCTTAAATAACAAACGGGAGCTTTTTCATAGCAACTTAGAGCAAACAACAGTTTATGGTGGCCCTTTCAATAGCAGTCCCGGCTGCTCATTTTAGAACATAATCTGTTAGCCGTGCTGGTTGCTGTCGCTCTCTTCTTGGTCTGCTGGGTGGCTAGGGTGTAATGATGATCGGTTGTTGCTCTTTGGGTGCAGTGTTGGGGTTCTGCCTGGCTTCTGTCCCTTCCTCTTCATTACTTGTATCTGTATCTTCTGTATCTGTACCTTCAATATCTGTTGTGCAGCAATCATCTATTTCTTCCTCCTGTTCCTGGTGTAGTGCTGGGCTAGATGATATGGCAAGTTGATTTGCCATTTTCAGATGACTTGCATCCCTGCACAATTCTCTGCCGTCCCGGTTCCGAAGGATGAAGATTGCTGAGCCTTGGATTTTAATAACTGAATAAAAAGCAGGCTCGAACGCATTTGACCATTTATTGCGTTTCCTCTGTTTCACTAGCACAATGTCTCCTACTTTGAAATTGCGCTCTTTGCTGTTTCGTCGCTGACTCCTCATGTTGTCTTTGTACTGTTTGTCGTGCTGATCGATCAGCTGGTCTTTTTCATTCTTTCAGTGGCCCCTGGTTCTTCATGGTTTAGCTTTGTAAGGATGGGCCTGTTCAGCATTGCTTTATAGGGGTTACGCCTGTGGCAGGGTGTGGTGTGTCCCTGTATGCATTAAGCATGTCTTGGACTGGCATATGTTTTCCCAGCTTGGTCTTACCTTGCATGTGGGCTATTTGCTCTGTCTTGTTCAGCAGTTGCATGACTCTTTCTGCCTCGCCATTTGCTCTCGGTTGTTCAGGTGTTACTTGTTGATGAGTGAACCCTTCCTGCTCAGCAAATTTTGCAAATTCATGAGAGTTAAAGGGTGGTACATTGTCGGAGTAAACACAGCCAGGGGTGCCATGGTAGCCAATCATTTGCTTTAATTTGGCTTGGGTTGGTTGGAGTGATGTTGAGTTGACAATCGCTACTTCGGGGTATCTGGTTCTCTTTTCGACCGCTACTAGATTGTAGTGGCCGTCTGGGTAGGGTCCCCCAAAGTCGACACAGATCTCCTCCCATGGCCTGCTTGGGATAGTGGAGGGTTTAATTGGCTCCTCTGTGTGCTGTTTAGTCACACCTGGCATTCATAGCACTGTTCAACGAACTCGTCAATCATTGAATTCATTGCGGGGAACCAGTATTTTGCCCGAAGCATGTTCTTTGTCTTAGATTTTCTGAAGTGACCCATTTCATGGGCAATCTTGAATATTTTCTTCTGCAGTTTCTTGGCGAAGAACAATCGTATTCAACCTGTAGATAAGTCCTTGAACTTCACACAACTCTTCTCTGATGGCAGAAAAGTCTACAATGTCGGGATCTCTCCTGTTGGCCTCCCAGTCTCCCCTCTTGATAACCTGGCTGAGTTACTGGAGGGTACTATCTTTGGCTGTTTGATCTCTGATCTTGCTGAGGACTATAGCAGGTTCTGTCTCTGTGACTGCCTTGATGATCTGTTTTGTATGGTCCTCTTCTGTCTCTGGTAAGGGGTGTCGTGAGAGGAAGTCAAGTGGGTCTGCTTCATCTCTATCGGGTTAATATTTCAACTCGAAGTCTACATCTTGCATGACCATGCCCCATTTCTCTATTCTGGGGGGAAGTGTTGCTGTTGCCTTGTTGAACAATGCGAGGAGTGGTTTGTGTGCTGTGACAATTGTAAACCATGGTGCTCCAAGTAAGTATATGCTGAATCTGACCTTGGCCCACTTTACACAGAGCGCATCTTTTTCAGTTTGGCTGTATCGCTTCTCTGTGTCTGTCAGCGTGCGGCTGATGAAGTGAACTGGCTGCCATCCTATCCCTGTCTTCTGGAACAAGCCAGCTGATAATCCCTCATTGTGGCTTGCTTCTGTTCTCACCATAATGGGCAGCGTCGGGTTGAAAAATGAAATTGTGTCCCCACTCGAGATGCTGTCTTTGAGTGTGTCAAAGGCCTTCTGTTGCTCTGAACCCCAGTAAAAGTTCGTTTCCTTGTGTGTGAGGGCTCGTAGTGGTTGGATCAGAGATGAATATCGGGGTGTGAACTTGGAGAGGTAGCCTGTCATTCCGAGAAAGCTACGAACTGCCGTCTTTGATTCTGGCTTGGTGCACTCTTGTACTGCTCTTACTTTGTCTGGTGCAGGCATGAGACCGTCTGGACCAAAGCGATAGCCGTAGAATTCTAGTTCGCGCTTGCCGAACTCACATTTGGGGAGGTTCAGAGTGATCCCGTAATCATCCGCCCTCTGTAGTACGGCTTCTAGTGCGGCATTATGCTCTTCCCAGTCTCTCGCTCCAATCAGTATCCAATCATCTCTTTGGTTAAGGCAGCGTGGAATGTCCCGAAAACCTTTTGCATTGTTTCATCGAACAGATCCTAAGACACTTTTGCTCCGAACACCGGTCGCTTTGGTCTTTAGTTCCCCTAGGGTCTGCTAAAGGTGGCTATGGTTCGTGAAGTGGGGTGGAGTATGAGCTGTAAGTAACCTTGTCGCATGTCGAGTTTGGTCCAGAGTGTGCAGTCATGGAACTTGTGGGTGAAGTCCTCAACAACTGGGGACTGAGTTATTTGGCTGCGTTCCATACACTTGTTCGGTACACGAAGGTCGACACTGGCTCTTACCATGTGTGGGCCAAGTTCCTGTGGTGGTGTTTGTGCAAATCTGGGCTTAGGTTGGACTACGAGCGGGGAACACCAGGTAATTGGTTCAGTTTCAGGTACCTTCTCAAAGATGTCTTCTTTCAGGCCTTGCTCGATCCACTGTTTGAGTGGTTCTTGTAAGTGGAACGGCACTGGTCTTGGCCTTTGGGTAACCGGTGTCACTTCTGGTTTCGTGTGGAACTGGCCATATATCTCTTTGTCGTTCCTCTTGTCTCTTATCTCCCCAATTCCTTCGAATACATGGTTGTAATTCTTGATGATGCTTTCCATTTGTTCCTGGCCCTCCTCTGATTGTACAGTGGCTCATTGTCTTTGATGCGCATGTCAATTGGCTCAATCAAGCTGCCATCTGGTTGTATTGCCAACATTCCGAGTTCTGTGAGGGTTGTTTTGCTAAGCAGGGCAGGAGAGTTGATACGCCCTTTTGCCACAACACGTTTGGCCATTCGCCCACAGGTTTGATTTCGAATAACGATGTTGACTTCCCCTTTCACTGGAAGTGGGTCCTCGAGTGTGTTCAACTTGATCTTGGATGGCTGGAGATCTGGTGGGTGTGCTGCGCGGTTGGTGAAGGCTTTGAATTGGTATTCATCCATTAGGTTTACATTGGCCTCACTGTCTGGTTCTATTTGGATATCTATGTCATCTAATCGCACGCTTAAGGTCTGGGAATGCAAATGCTTGTGTCCAATTTTCTTTATGTGAACTGTTTTCTTCACTTGTTGTGTAAAGTATTCATCATCTGAGCTTGTCGATTCATCGCCACTTTCTATGGCTCGCTTTGTTCGTCCTGCCTTTGGGTCAGGCGTGGTGCCCTTGCCAGTCGGTGCTCGGCAAACAGACGAAAAGTGATTTTCTTGTTGCAGCGGTGGCATATCTGTTCCATCGCTGGACAGTTCTTCCCCCTGGCATGGCAGTCACAACGTAATTGTTGTCGGTTCCCCCTTGGTTTCCAATCTGTGCTGTTTCGGGGTCGTCGGGCCCCCATGGACTGTCGTCGAGGTTGGAAGCGCTGGGTATATGCTGGCGATTCGACTCTGTTGATGGAGTGTGCACCTGCTGCTTGGTCTGGTTTCATGTCAGTAACTTGCTTTTTGATGTCCTCCATTTGTCCTGCCTCTCTCAAGATTTGGGTTAGATTCCATTCTTTGTTGATGGCTTTCTGAATCAAGGTCTTGTTGTCGATGGTCTGGATAATGTGCTCCAGAATCCGTTCATCATGTGTTGCTCCAAATTCACAGTCTTGTGCCTTCTCGCGGAGACGGGCAGCATAGGAATTGATGGATTTCTCTGATCGTGGTCGCATCCGCAGGAACAAATATCGTGAATGATGTTTTTTCTTCTTCGGCAGGTAATGGTTGTTTAGTTTGTTTCGTAACTTTGCGTAATCGTTCCCTTCAGTCGGATCAACACTCGACAGGCAAGTTGATATGCAAAAGAAATATATTTTATTCAGAAACTTCACAAATAGCGTGTGGGCTCCCTGTGCCGTGACGGTTCGTGTGTATTGGGTAACTTTCCTCGGAACGTTTTTTCTAAAGTGTTCAGTTAGATCAAACTTTGATTTGTTAACAGTAAATCCTAAAGCCTGGTTCACATTTGTGAAATAATAATAAGAACAAGCATTAGAATGTAAAGAACAAAGGAGAAGACAAAGGAATGCCAAGTGTCTGACGAGATGGAACAAGCTCACAACAGTGTTCCTTTGTCTTTTCCTTTGTTATTAATATTTCTTATGCTTGTGTTTGTTCTTATTTCACAAGTGTGAACCAAGAAATCACTCGAATAAATTGGATCAAATTAAAGCTTTAAATGAATTAAAATATGTCACATATAATCCATCAAAATTTAAAAAAATGTATTACCAAATGAAGAAATGCACATTATTCCACTCTCTCTTTATGGTAAGTGTAAAACAACACTGAAAAAAAGTCTTTAGGCTACTGGAAGTAGAATTTCTGGTTCGCGTCAACCAAAAAACAAAATTCGGAGCGCGGGATTTTCATCAACTTTTGTCTTTTGTCACTAATTTTTGAGGTAAAGAAGTCTGAAATTTTTTACTCAGAACCTCGTTCCACAACTTCAAAGAACGGGCATATCTTCGGACAGTCAAAATTGTCCAGAACCAAATAACAATTACATTTGTTGCGTAAAACCCATTCTAACACTTGAGCACGGTCAAATGCCAATCTTGTCACTTTCGGGTGCTTCGTTGTTCGAAAAAAAAAAAATCTGCGACGAACGATGAAATATTTTGACGCGGCAGAAAAATTCCGTGCGGGTGCTGACGCGAACCAGAAAATCTATTTCCATCGGCCTCATCAAACTCTAATGATAAGTATTAGTTCCTGAATAACGAATTCCACCAACTTACTAAAGGGAACCTCGGCTGAAAATCACTTTGGCCGTCAAATAAAACTTTAAAGCTTCCATATTATGGTTTGGGGGTTTAAAAGCTGTAATTTTGTCCACAGCGCCAATGCCAGGCCATTTTTTTCGCGTTTTTGGCCCTTCGAGTTAAGTTTCCCAGCCGCCGCCATCTTGAATTATGACGTAGTGAGGCATTGCCTTGCCCAGGCCCCAGCAAAATTTGTGCAACGACTCATCCTCACCTTATTTTTAAAATAATATTGCATCTCATCAGAGCTTGATTCCGACTGATTATTACTCGAATATTCCTGCTTGAAGCTAGAGGTTTCGGCACTGAACTTTCTTAATATTATCAGCCGAGGTTCCCTTTAAGACTAATAACAATTTTCAAACAAACCACTTAGTTCATTGTTTAATAGAAATAGGGGCCTACCCCCGGGCCTACCAAACAATTGTGATGCTTTCGAACATATGATAAACTCTTCACAAGAGACAAAAACTGCGTGACGTTATATTTATTTCCCGGGGATGTTTACGTAAGCCACAAATGATAGACTCATAGAGCAATGTTCTTTCGAATGAAGGCCGGCTGTTTTTCAAGTCTTCGTTCAAATTCAAAGGAAAACGTAGCAGATTCGGTGTTCCCGAGGCAACGGTTAGTAGTAGGGAGGACGTAAACGCGAAACGACAAATGATCCCTCAGGGGGGGGAGTACTCGACTTAAGTTTGGGTAGAGTGTCGCCGCCTCGGGGGGGAGTACTCTGGGGTAAAAAGGATAGGGATGACCGACGGAAATCCTAGAAAACTACCCTAAAAATAACTATTAAAGCCATAAAAAAAATTGTGCACCCTAAGACATACCCCTGGTCAAAAATTAACCTAAAAATACCAATAAAGAACTGACATGTTTTAAGTACATCGCCATTTATTGATATCCATCAGATACATCTCGCATTGGTTTTAAGAAACGTTTATGTTACTGTTTTTCAAACCGGAGTTTATTAAAGAAACGTTTTCAAAAGATCTGTACCCATGATAACTCAAAATTTTATACCAGGGCTAACAAATACCGGTTTAGTTTTTTAATAGTATTTGCTTGAACAACCCCCCAAAAATACTAAATCGCCGGTTATAACCCCTAAAAATACGAAGATCATCCCAATCATCCGAATACATGTAGGAAGTACTCCCTCCCCCGGGGTGCCGCCCGGACCTTGAAACCTTGACCCTGTTTGAATGGTAGAAAGTTCGTGAAAATCATGGAAAATTGATACCTTGTTTATGATTTTCAGGTCAAATTCCACGATCTCGCAACTACATTTTCAAACAGTCCATTCTCCAACGAAACTTCAACTTTTCGATCCTTTAGAGAAGACAGGGAGTGTTATACAGTCTTTACACCAAGCGTTTTTAAAATACGGTATATACTCCATGGGAAAATGCCATGGATGCACCGAAATACTATCAACGTCATAACACGCATTTCTATGCCTCGCAGTAGACACTCATACACCTTCATAGACCTTTATACAACTCTAGACACCTTCATATACCTTCATACACCCTCACATACTTTCATACCCCCTCATGTTCCTCCATACCCCTTCATATACTTTCATACCCCTTCCTATACCTCCTTACCCCTTCATATACCTTCTTACCCCTTCATATACCTCCATACCCCTTCATAAATTTTCATACCCCTTCATATACCTCCATACCCTTTCACATGTATCTCATACCCCTTCATACACCTTCATACACTTTCATACCCCTTCATACACCTCCATACACCTTCATATACCTTCAACACCTTCACACAACTTCATTCCCATTCATATATCTTTATATACCTTCATACACCTTCATACTCCTTAATTCACCTTCATATACCTTCATACACTTTCATATTCTTTCATACTCCTTCATACACCTTCACTCGCCTTAATTCATCTTCATATACCTTCATACACCTTCATATTCTTTATACTCCTTAATTAACCTTCATATACCTTCATATACCTTCATACCCCTTCATTACCTTCATACCCCTTCATACAGATTCCTTAAATTTCATACACCTTCATTTAGTTTCATACACCTTCATATACTTTCATACACCTTCATACCCCTTCATGTAGCTTCATACGCCTGTATACACCTTCATACTCCTTCTTATGCCTTCAGACACCTTCATACTACGTCATACACCTTAATCAGTTGGCCTTCATACTACTTCATTCCCTTTCAGATACCTTTATACCCCTTTATATACCTTCATACTCCTTCATATCCCTTTCATGTACCTTCATATACTTTCATACTCCTTCATATACCTTCATACTCCTTCATACACCTTCATATACCTTCATACTCCTTCATACACCTTCATACTCCTTCATACTCCTTCATATACTTTCACACTCCATATACCTTTATACTCCTTCATACACCTTCATACTCCTTCATACTCCTTCATACACCTTCATATACTTTACTTTTTCATGTATCTTCATACGTCTTCATAAACCTTCATACTCCTTCATATACCTTCATGCTCCTTCATATACCTTCATAGGCCTTCATACACCTTCGTTTTCCTAATATTTTCACGTTCAGGGCCACTATCTCCAATAAATAAGGTTGCACAACAAAACCAACCCGCAAAAAGCTAACTTTTTAGAACACACCGGCCAATAAAATACGAGTGTGGGTGCAGAACATAATTGTCAATATCGCTGACTTTTTCATCTTTATTACAACTTGAATTCATATAGAATCCGTAGTTTAATTATATGTCATCCAAGTTGCCTCAAAATTTGTAAATACGTATCGATAGTTCTGATTCCATAATGATTTTAATGTGCTAATACCAACTGTGTTGTATTTGTGGAATTCTGTAGATCTTTATGCTATAGTAATGTACCTGGAATAATTTGGCTGCGCATTTCAAAGTTACTGAAATTGTGTGAGCTGCTAGCGGTGTGCTTGTCATTTCTTGACCTTGAAAGTTGATAGAACCTCTGAATGGACTGTGATTCATCACCACAGCTTTAAGTTTCCGTAGATATTGTATATAAATAGCAATAATACAAAAAAAGATGATATGTTACGTTAGAATATTGTATGTTAGGTCGACGTTAAGAAAGCGTGTTTTTCATTCCAGTTTCATAGATACTAAAAATGTAAATCTCAGATTCTCTGTCATGAGAGCGATTATCCAAAGAGGTGGGGTGTACAAGATTATGCGGGAATCTCACACGACATATGCATATTTCTAGATCAAACAGCAATGGAGGCAGACCTTGAAGCTGATGGCCTGAGCATATGAAAATTATGATGATATATGAACGTACGTGACGATGTAGGAGGGGATATCAATCCACATACAGCTACAAGGAGTTATATGGCATCTTAAAGTGTGTAACTGTGTATAAAGATGTAATAAGTTATAATATAGGAAGGTGTACGAAGGTATATGAAGAGGTATGAAGGTATATGAAGGAGCGTGAAAGTATATGATTGAAGGTTTATGAAGATATAAGAAGGGGTATAAAGGTATATGAAAGTATATGAAGGGGGTTGAAGATATATGAAGGAGTATGAAGATATATAAAGGTATATGAAGGTGTATGAAGGTGAATGAAGGCGTATGAAGGGTTATAAAGGTATATGAAGTAGTATGAAGGTTTATGAAGGTATACGAAAGTATATGAAGGTGTATGAAGATATATGAAAGGGAATTAAAGTATATGAAAGGGTATGACGGCGTATGAAGGAATATGAAGGTATATGAAGGGATATGAAGGTATATGAAGGCGTATGAAGGAGTATGAAGCTATATGAAGGTGTATGATGGAGCATGAAGCTATATGAAGGTGTACGAAGGAGTATGAAGGTATGTGAAGGCGTATGAAGCTGAATGAAGGCGTATGAACTGCTATAAAGGTATACGAAGAAGTATGAAGGTCTGTGAAGGTATCTGAAAGTATATGAAAGTGTATTAGCTTTGTAAGTGTATTTCAATTATTAGTATTATTTGTATTTTAAGGGCAATTTCAAATTATCTATGTGATAGTAAATGTTACCCTTGTAAAATAAAGTTGTTATTATTATGCACCAGTCATTTGAACC
>JAOEJI011233999.1:0-12493 GCA_025448255.1 Umimayanthus chanpuru
ATCTTCAAATTATAAATCAATTAAATATTACATGAGTAGGACAGAATTTTAGTGGTTGGACACCTGAAATAACTATACTTCTTGCATCAAACCTACCAATGGCTGTGGCATTTGATTTTCTGCATTGCTGTTGTGCCATATTGTAGCTCAAACTCAAGCTAATCTAGTCGTGTGCCCATTATATTTTAAGTTAGAATGTTTTGGTTAAGAAAGAAGGAAACGCAAAGCTAAATAAAGTAAACACAAGAAACACAAAATTTACAAATCATTATTGTCAAATAAATACACAAATTGCAAATCAGCTAACTGGGCAAGATGAAAAGACAAAATTCTACAGTTTAAACAAGTCAATGATTAAACAACTTCTAAGAAAGACCCTTTAATTCAGTGAAACAAAGCAGGGTTAAAAATTGGGGCCGGTTGTGGGCTACAGCCGGCAATATCCTGACCGTTACAGGCTGTTTTTAATATTTTCAGTCAATCTCCACAAAATAACCAGTATATATCTTGGTTATTGAAAACTAAATTTGAGCACTTTTGGAAAAAGTTATTTTGGTGAACCCTGCAAAGAAGATAAAACCAGGCAAATGTGGCGATACTTACCTCTACAGATTTGCTCTTATAGTCTTTAAGTTCTTCGATCTGGTCTCTCAATAACTGAGTCTCCTTAATCGAGAGTTCTCTGATCTGACCACGCAGGTGAGTGTTCTCATTGACCAGTACATCAGTACCCTGAACAAACAGGAACACTGTTACCTAGTGGTAAATTCACTCTCCTATACCTCCAAGGAGGACTAACCAGAAAAGCTACGGGTTTACATAGCCTCCCATCTAGAGAGTAACTTTTTGAAAATTTCAACCAGCTGATAAAAGCAAACTGTGCTCGCTCTCTCCTTACCACGGATCGCTCAAGCTCCCGAACCCTCTCAGTCAGGGAGGTATTCTCAGTCTTCAACCGTTCCTCTTCATCTTCCTTCTCAAAGCTTCTGTCTCGGAGAGATGAATTTGTTTTTTCCAAGTCCTTGATAACCTTGATAACAGATGACACACAGTCAGGCAAGAACTCAGATGGGCTTATAAACTAAGTGACACGAACTGATCAGAACACCATCAGTGCTCCATGCTAGTTTGGTCCTTCTAACTCTTACTCTCACAGTCTCAAATATCAAAGTTTCCAAACTTATGAAAATTCTCAATATTTGAATATCCCGGAGCACATCTACTCTCCAAGAGAAGCAAAAAGGAATTGTCATTTTGTGACTATTTTTGAAAAAATTATAGCACAGAGTTAGAACTAACAACACGAATTTTTTCTTCTCTTCTGAATTTGCAAGCAAAATGAATGGTCATTCAATGGCTTTTCGTCACATAGTTCAAAAGTTTGAACGAATAAAAGCAATCATTACTATTGCCCACGACAAGCAAAATGAATGGTAGTTTTATGGGTTTTCGCCAACTGGTTCAAAATTTAGAACGAATAACATCAATCATTTCTACTCTTTAAAACAAGCACAATGAATGGTCATTTTATGGGTTTTCGTCAACTGGTTTAAAAATTAAAACATTCTTAGCAAATAGATGTTAGAGTGCCAAAGCAAAAAAGGAGGGTATTCAGATCCTCTACAACTGTTAAAATTTCGTTAAAACTAATTGTTACACTTTCTATTGGAGTTACCATCTAGAAAAAAGCAGGGCTTACATATAGAAGTACTGAAGGAACAAACGACGCTGGATAGCATGAAGTAACAAGATCAGCCGGAGCCGACTCCGATACGAGCTGCAAGCGACTGGATACTGTTAACGGGTTGTTAACTTGTCAACTTTGACGATCACCGCTGGCAAAGATGCTTCTTTGTACAAAGGAACGTATCATATTTTATTGAGCAGTCTTTTTCATATACCTGACTCTTCATAGCTCAACTTCCACTCAATCTGAGCTTGCTAGCTGCAGACAATGGTCTTAATAGTTTAAAGCATCTTGTTTTCCAGCATTCAGTTTACGGAAGTGCACATCTGTACACTGACGTACTTATCAGGATCTTTATATCTCGGTGTTTTCCCGTTCAGTTATACGGTTATAGCCAAGCTTATATGTTCATAAATAGATATAGCCAATGCTTATAAATGTTGCTTCCACTCTCAATAAATTAATATTAACAGTTTCTTTCAGTTCTTGACTTTCGTCTTACTCTAAGTGGAGCCCGCACAAAGAGCCAACATCCAGCATGCAACACAGAAGCTCAAGAAAACTATTTAATACTTTGTTAAGCCTCAAAAGTTGATGCCTGTTCATAATCAGGTTGTATAAGGTTTTGTGTGGCACAGATGCAAACGTCATGTTTACTTGGCAAAGGCAGTTTGCTGGCGCCTGTTCCAAGTGTTTACTGGGCAAAGGCGGTTTCCACATCTGAAGCCTGTTTATCAGCGATTTTGTTATTTAATTTACAGCTGTGCTCCTGTTGGTAATTTTGGATATTGCTTCTTTAAAATATATTTAGATAATGATTAAAAGCTTCATAACAAAACAATCGACGAAAACAAACACAAAGAAAAAGAATGTAGGTGAAAAATACGAAAAAAGGGGTAAGAGAAAGATTTTGAGGCCGCCATTAATGGTTTACCTCAGCTGTTTTGTCGTGGTATTCTTGCAGTTGTTTCACTTTGTTCTTCAATAATTCGTTTTCGCTGACTAACTCCTCAACATCCTGGATACGAGAAAAAAATATTATGGAAGCGATTTCGTTTTGATTTGGTAGGTCATAAGGTAACATGGAAGGAGAAATGAAAAGGATGGTTTCTTTGGACGTACCAAGCCCTTCTCTTCGGAAAAGCCCTTGGGAACGGGGTACAGGACGAGCTAGTTTTCGTCTATCACTAAAATACTAACCCCTAACTTAATTTCTTACTTTCTCTACGATTCTTAAGCTACAAATTTCTTTGGAATAAGATAGCTCCCAAACAACTTTTTTTCTTTAAGTGTTTATATACGGAAAAAGAACAGAAGTAAACTGATAGCTTGTACTTCCAATCTATGATACAAGTATCGGGTCTACAATTACTTAGGGGAAGATCTGCCGAAGATTGATGAAATAGACCAAGTATCGTTCAGAGGGGGAATTCCCCTCAACACCCTAACTCGACGGAAAAAGGATCAACGCAAGAAGGAGTTAGACAGTATCCCCCTACCTGCTGAGCGTTTTCAAGATCCCGGATCCTTTCATTTACAGCAACGTTCTCTTTTTGCAATTCTTCTAGAACCTGAATATAAACGTAACTTTATGTTACTGTGATTGTAACTTTTAATACAGTACGACCATCAACTTTTCAAAACGCTGGAATACTGTGTACAAATGCCACACTACATTACCAATACTAGGTGCGTTTTTCGCTTGAATTTCGAGTTTCTTTTGACCATATGTTTATCTGTTGTTCGCAAAACGTCACTTTTTCTAGTTAATAAAATTTGCATATAAATACCTTGTGACAATATATTTTAGTCAATCATAAAACTGCTACTAACGTTATTACGATTAACTAAGGTATTGGCACAATATATACACAGGAGGAATCCCACAGCGGTTAGACACCGATGTGCACAGCGCTCTGGCAGCGAAAAGGAGCACAACATTGTGACAGCAGTGGAAGTGATAGTGCTGAGGTAACGACGTGCACACTAGTTTGACAGCGATGGCAACTGAGAGTGCTGTAACAGCGCTGTCAGTTGCCACTACTTTCACAGTGATGTGTACATCACTGTTACACTAATGTGAGAATCGCTGTCACAGCGCTGTCAGTTGTCACCGCTGTCACACTAGTGTGTACAGTAATGTTACAGTGTTGTCATTGTCATCGTTGTTGCACCGCTGTCAGTTTGCATCGCTGACACACTAATGCTGCTGCCATCGCTGTCACAGTGCTATCTAGGCCACTGATGTCACAGCACATTTAAGTACACGTACCGCTGTTACAATACTGTCACTACCACTAATGTCACACTAGAGGCAATTGTCACCGCTGTGACATTAGTGTGGACAGCAGTGTGACAGTAGGGTAAACCTCAACCGCTGTGGGATTTCTCCTGTGTAGATTATTTCAGGCGTGGATCCTAAAAACTAAAGAAAAAGGATTTACCGTAGGGGGATCAAAGTAGTTATTCAGGCCTGAAAATTCATTCAACTTCATCAAGTAGTTTTTCACACCATTATAATCCTTCAGAATGCTCTCAACCCTTTCCCTTAAATCATAGCTGTCTTTAGTCATGTTCAACTTTATTTCACTAGGGAAGACAATTCAACTTCAAGGCTGGTTGCCAAGATTTACAAACTTACAATAATATATAAATATTGATAAACGTTTAGCTCAGCCTATTTACAATATCCATCAGAAAATTTAAAAATACTTATAAAAAAGACAATGTATTGACCTGATTTAAAAATACGTGAACATTACTACAGGTTAATTTTATACACAATATTCCATAATGAGCTTCTTAAAAATGGCAAAGGAGCTCGCCTCCTTAAGGTAGCTCCTCTATCTGACTTTTCTGAAATGTAAGCTTAAAGTTATCAACACAAAACGTTTTGTTGTAAAGACGAATAGTCAGTAACTCACTCAATTTTTCTCAGTAGAATAGTATACATACCCTCCCCTCTTCTCCCGAACTAAAGGATAACCAATCCCACCCCAAGGCTTGGCCACAACTCACCGTAAGTGAAGCCTCTACTTGATGAGGTTCGCCGTCCGTACTTTGTCGCAACGACAGCATGCTCGATAACTCAGACTGCTTCCTCTCTTTCAAGAACTGGTCAAACTGCTCAACTGCACTGCCTCGCCTTGCATCAGCGTCTCCAGCGACTGTGTTCATTTGGTTTGTTGGAGGCTCCGTGTAGAACACTTCCTGGTCATCTTCAGTAGCGCCAAACACACCAGGTAAACCCTGTGGAATTTCGCCTTCTCTTTCAGCAGTATTCAAGTCTTCTCCTGCGAGGCCCAACTGATCTGGCAGAACTTCCTCAGTGTCACACACTTCAGGACATATTTCTTCTTCCTCGGTAATTTTCCTGATATACTTCAACGATGGAGTGCCTCCTTCTTTGTTGGTTTCTGTAGCAACAAAAAATATTTCAGCGCTTGATCTTTTTTGGTGAACGATTATGTAAGACCGTTACTCTCGAGCGGGTAACATTTACCCTCATTCGAAGGACAACTTTACGTGCACTGAAACGAGCCTGTGAGCTTTTAAAACCTGCAGTTGTATATTTGAAATCTATGAAACTTCCATAATATAGGTAAAACGTTTCCAACCGTCTACAAAACTAAACACTTAACTATTTGATGAGGCGTTTCCTAAACCCCAGAAATAACTAATTTGTAACGTTCGAGTCCCTCTCATGAAAGGCATAAAACTATTTTTTTCGAATGAATGTATCGAAAACAAAATAGACAACTTCGTGTCTTTGTTTCGAAATTTCAAACACTAGCGGAAGAAACCAAACTTTGCGAATTTGTATCACCTCTCATTCAGATCATAATTGCGATTTAAGTAACAAGGATGGGAAGGCAAAAGAGAACGGCACAAAACAATAAACTTTTGATACACTGGCCATACGAGAAGTTAAAATTGCAGTAGCGTTTCTTGTTGATAGCACTGAGCTGAATGGGCCACCCTGCATAAATTAAGGCTTCTGTTGATAGTGGCTGAATGAGACACCCTGCATAAATTAAGGCCTCTGTCTACCAATCATGACGTTCCCATTCTCGTCGATTGAGCTCTTTAATAACACAGTGCTCACCACTAATCTTTCTTTCTCTCCCCAGTTCCCCAGGCACGTCCTGATCATCCGCAGACACAACCTCGTTCTCGTGTGCACCACTAGACACAGTAAAACTCCTCCCCCACGAGTGTACAGAGGAGACTGACACGGTACTGCTGGAGCGACGCGTCAGCGGTGGTCGGTCCTCCGGTGAATACTCTTCTTCACTTCGGCTTAACGAGTCCGCGATCACCTCTTGTTTGTGAGACGGCTTCAGTACGACTTGGATGGAGTCAAATCCTACGACAGTATATGTTTAAATTCTGTCACGATCTCCGCTGCTTTAGTAATCTCTATTTTTCTGTTAGCCAGAAATATTGGTGGCAGTTAACATTGCTTACATATTTTTCGTAACAATTGGCTACTATCCGCGTAATGGTTACCTCCTTTGTAGATCAAAATTGTAAAAGCAAAAACTAATTCTTTGTTATTTTAATTCACCCCACGGAAAACTTTAACCATGACTCAAACATCAACTGACTACCAAAAATCATCTTTATCACAAGTTTCACAGTTTCTTTGAGGCTTCCTTGCCTTTGTTAGAGTAATTTATTCACTTCAAATGAAACTGTAAATGTCATTTAGAATGAAATTGTCAATGTAAATGACATTGTAAATGCAAATTGAATTTGTCAAATGGCAAGAAAGTGAAAGTGAAACACGAAATATTAGCACTGCAATGCATTGTACTATAATACTGTTGCACTCCACAGGCCGGCGGAAGCTCAGAGACATTAGGGGAGACTTTCGCGCGTACGGTTTTTTCCTACGGGGGGTCCTGCGGTACGCTCCACGGGGAAATTTTGAGAAGTTCTAACTCTCTCATCAATAATTTCTTGGCCCGAGAAATTCCGACCTTGCTCCAAGGCTACCAAGTGACACAACTGTATTTCAAGAGTAAAAATAGTTTAGTTCCAATAAAGACAAAGACACTGAAATCGTCGATCTGTGCCCAATCTCAACGCGTCAGCTAAGTCAGTTGACACTCAAGTAATGAAAAGAACTGTATACTGTAACCCCTCAATATTTTCCCAGAACGCCATGATGCAATGCTAATTTGTAGGAAAGAACAGCTTGTGCGAATCGCAACGTAATTTGAACAATGCACCGTTTTGACTCTTTCAAAAGCTTTTTGTTTGTGTAAAATACCCGTTACCATTTCTCATCAACATAGCAACGCATGTTATGGTAAATTTGCAGGACTACTTGGGGAGGGGGGGGGTGGGCAGTACACAGTCCTCTTTTCATTTTCGGGACTGTTGAATTCTTGTAGCAACATATCTATCGATTCGCCACTTCGGAACACAGGACTAGTACTGTCCTCAAAAGTTAACAACCGTCTTTACAGAAAACATTCCTAACAGAGAGTGAGACCAAGTTTACACTGTTCAGCTCGATACCTGCTTCGTACAGGCTACAACCTCTCAATAAAGTGTTTATCTTATGATACTGAAACACCTAACAGGTTATCTGCAATGTTTCTTTCAACAGTAACTCTGTTTTCAAATTAACAATCCTCAAACAATACCATTAGAGCCTGGTTTCCTTTTTATCGTCTGAATCGTCTAAATCATCTCTGTTGTTTGAGGTAGCCTTTTGGGTTCAATCCAGATTTCTGAGAAACGTCCCACCCTACCCCCTTAGGTTAAGGTTAGAGTCAAGGTTGAGGTTAGGTTTAGGTCTATGGGAAGGGTGGGACATGGTTTCCTAGAAACCTGGATTCATCTGAACTTTTGGACCGATCAAAGTGATTATCGGCTTTCATATAGTCGTCTTGATCGCACGAAAGCACATGATTTTGAGCACCAACTCTTGGTTCCAATAAGTATCCTTGTGCACTCACGGATAGATTTGGATCTTTTCGATCACACTAAACATCTCAAGCCACTGAGAGTGGTTTTCATACGATTTTTAGGCTGATCATTTGCAATTGTCTCTATCGTCCGAATGGAACGGATGACAATCTAAGCCATCAAGATCATCCCGGTCATTTCAATCTTTTGCCAGTTGTCCGGTTGCTCCAGCACTTTTCCTATATTATTGTGGTGATCACTTTGAGCACAATTTGAAACAACAGGAGCGATAACGATTCATACGATTATACGAAAACCAGACTTAAACTACTATTTACACAAAATGGCAATGTGTAATTGTATATAATCATCATGAATTGATCTACACCAGATAAATAACGCTGAAAGAAACTGTTCGGCTGCTACTTCACTGGTACTGCATATTTAAGAATCAGGAAGTTTAAAAAATATATGATCCTGCAAAAAACGTATAAGTTAATCAATTGTTTGTTTAACAAGAACTACTAATTAATTAGCTCTCACTCGATTATACATGATCCTGCAAAAAACATACATGTTAATCAATTGTTAATTTAATGAGAACCACTAATTGATTAGGGAGCCAGGCCTAGAAAGGACCACGTGTCCTATTGCCTGTGTTCCTGCTGAGTACCATACTCGGCAAATGTTGTAAATAAAAGCTCTCACTTTGTTATACATGTCTACTACCCACCTGGCTCCTCGTGTTCCAGCTTCACAGTATTTACATACAGTGCTGAAGTTTCACTGGCAACACCTGATTGTTCAGTACAGTTATTAGCACAACGGCCTTCCCCAGATCAGTAAGTGCAGTTGTGCGTGCTTTGTTACCAAGTGTTTAAAAGGGCGAAGTTACGATAATGCCCATTTTATAACCTGAAAGATTCCTTCAACAAAACAAAAGTCCGAAAATATTGCAAAAACGGCAGAATGCGATCTTTAACCTTGAGTATCGCTCTCGTATAGCCCCTATGATTATTTCAGGCAACCAGCACCTACATCTATTAATATTAGTTTCCTTCGGAAAATTAACATGTATGCAACAAATGAAGTGAATAAAACATTGTTGTTGTTGTTGTTGTTGTTGAGTATCAGAGCTTAGATGGGGTTCGACTGTTCATAACTTTAAAGGATTGTTTAACACCAATTCCTCTTTGGGCCGGAACGAAAATGCAAAAACTAGAATCTGATGCATATGCGCACACCGCAAGTAGCCAAACACACGGTTAAAGATTATTCCAGCCTTTGCTTGCAGTGCTTTTTAGATATTTCTATTTTGTTTTGGTGAAGAAATCGCTCTCAAATTACAAGCATGTGTATTACCATGCCCATTTTACAACACTAGTGACATCCTAGACTACCTTGTGCAAATTACCAGTTTACGAAGGAGTGCAAGTTGAATTGACGTTTTAAACAATAACGACATGGATATACTACGCCTGGTTTGCACTAGGGACTGAGGCAATAGCAAAAGAACAAAAGTCGATACGAATACTGTAAGATGTCGATGGAGACGAAACGATCTGAGATAGTTCATTTTTTTGTCTCCGTCAACTTTTACAGTGTTTGTATAAACGTTTTGTTTCCGCTTCCGACTTCGTCGCTAGTGTGAACCAAGAGTCAGAGGGTCTGAAGGCCACACAGCACTGTTAAAAGTGAGCAAACGTTTCCTTTTGTCCTTAAGAATTATGTATTTAGCCTTTCCTTTTGTTTTAATAAAGTTACCCAGAATATCCCGCAGTTAGCTAAATAGCCAAATTCCTAACCCTACTAATTTAGAGCTACCAATTAAGACTCTATCATTCAACATCAGAAACGCACCTGGCTTTTTTTTCAGTTCTTTCTTCATTGCATCCTCGCCAACAACCGATTTTGCGAGGGTTTCCAACTGCTGAAGTCCCATAAGCGTCAGAACAGTTTCAGTATTCTTATCATCCCTTGTGTTGGCATCGGCTCGTTCTAGTACGCCTTTCTCGCTCAACCTTCTGTAAAGATTCTCTGTTTCTTCAAGGTGCTCAAGATCTGGTATCGTAAGGTCGGTCCCAACTCCCGAGTCCGCTTTTCTAATGCTTTGCGTTCTTGATACTGACTGCATGCTTGGTACAAAGGTAACGTTATCTATATACTCTTTTTCTGATATAACATCTTTGTTTGTTCTTACGAACTCTTCCAGATATTCCACACCATCGTTAGTTAAGTCGGTCATAACTTCAACGCTACATTTGTTAGTAGTCTCTTCGTTTGTACTTGAAATTGTTCGTTTCCTTCCCAATCCATTTTCACTGGTAACGTATTTGGTGTTCTTTAGCCTACCTAGTTTCTCTCCCAAAATATTTTCAATAGCTTCCTCGTTCTCTTTATGGAATACCTCCAGGTCTTCAAGAAACTCCAAATCCTCGAAAGTCATCTCAGTTGCTACTTCCTTGTTGTCTCTATCTACAGCAGCAGTGGAATTGCTTTTCAAGGACTTGTAATCCTCGATGATTTCTCTATGTACAGCTTCCAACTGTTCTAGATAATCAACCTCTGGGATTGTCAAATCTGTCATGGTGCAATTCTCCTTCTGGTCAGTTATACTTTCTGACTGACCTGTCCGCTGATCCTTCTCAACCCCACAATCTTGGTGAACAAAATCAACCTCTTCAAGATACTGAAGATCAGTTAATGTCAACTCAGTCATACATTCTTGTTCATTTCTAATCGCGTTCACAGAATTAATCTCCCTGTCCTGAAAGGTTTTCAGTTCTGTGCAATCTTGATGAACATTTTCAAAATCTTCCAAGTATTCCAAATCTGGAATTGTAAGATCCGTTCCACAACCTTTCTCTTCTTGTTCTTTCCATCCGTAACTTGTTTTGGTATTGTCTGTATCCTTTTCCATGACACAGTGTTGATGGGTCTCTTCAACGTCTTCCAAGTATTCAAGATCTGAAACAGAGAAATCAGTCATGGAAGCTTTGTCCTCATGTTCAGTGAAGCCAAAACCAAAATTATTTCCATTCCCAATACCACTACCCACGCCCTTGTTCGCAGGGCAGTCTTGGTGCTCGAGCTCCATTTCTTCCAAGTATTCAACATCAGCCAAAGTGAATTCCGTCATGACGCCCTTGTCTTCCTGTTCAATTCCAAGCTTACTGACCAGCGACTTCACACCGTCAACAGCGTTTTCTTCCTGTAACGCTTCTAGTTCTTCAAAGTATTCAATGTCAGGTAAGGTAAGCTCAGTCAGGCTACCCTGTTCTCGTGTTAGAACTCTACCAAAGAAACTGTCTTCATGATTCACAAGGTTCTGTTTATGGAACAACTCGAGCTCTTCGATATCAACAGATTTGACATCAGCCATGCATTCTCTTTCTTCCATCACAACATTGTCTTCTTGATTCACAAGGTGTATCTGTCCAAATACATTGTCTTCTTGGTTCTCAACATTTTGTTTATGGAACAACTCAAGCTCATCGATGTCAGCAGATGTAATATCAGTCATGCAATCTCTTTCCTTTCTCTCCACCTTTCTATGTATTATCTCCTCCATGCCGGGCAGGTTTTCTAGATAACCTCTGTACTGGTTTTCTAATTCCACTAGTTCTGTCCACACGAGGTCCGTCATACTACCCTGTGAAGCCATGTTCCTACTTGATAATATTTCCATTTCTTTTAAGTGCTGCAGATACAGAAAAGACGAGTTTGCAAGTTCAGTCAGCTGGTTTGAATTCGCTTAAACTGACATTGAATTGAGGATAAACATTTTTTAGTCTGCAGAGCGTTACTCTTGGCCCCAATCATTGATGGTTTGGGCTCGGCAAAATGTTAAACGAAATACCGTTATTGGTCGTTATATTTCCAAGTTATCCAGCTATGCCTAGTCTACAATTTCAGAAGCTTACCTTTTCTTTCAAGTCATTTATCTTTTCCTTTAAGGATGATTCACTTGATTGCAGAAACTCAATTTCCTACAATCAGTAAAACAAAATAATGGGAGCATTACCTCTTGGTTTACTTAAGTATTTTAATTCTAGTAATTCTTACTGGGATACGTATCTCAGTATAAGAAATACCATAAAGCTCAATAATTTGGGGATAGTTAAAGTGTATATGTCACTTGTGGGTTTTTTTCATATTTAGAATCTACTTATCGTTCTGATATACATAGCAAAAAAAAGTTTTGATTTGGATTTTTCTTCGTGGCGCAATTAGCGTTCAGAAAGGCGAAATTTTACTTCCGGTTTCAAAATGACCGCGCAAAGGAAGAATGGGTCCAAGTTGGGCTGTGACGTCATTTACAGAAGTCATATTTCAAGTCTTCAATCGCTGGAGGAAGCTCTCACATTCTTTACATCTGTTGTTTAAAACACGAAAAGTCAGGAAACACAGAACAAGATAATTCTCCAGCAATTGAAGACTCAAAGTGTGAATTCTGGAAAATACGTCACATTATCCAACTTGGACCCATTCTTCCTTTTGCGCGGTCATTTTGAATCCGGAAGAAATATTTCGCCTGTTCGAACGCTAATTGCGCCATGAAGAAAAATCCAAATCAAAAAAATCTTTTTTGCTCTGTATATCAGAATGTTAAGTAGATTCTAAATATAAAAAAACCCACAAGTGATATATACACTTTAAGATTCGTAGTACACGCAAACTGACGCAACACCCAAATTCCATAGAAGTCTTCATCCAGTACAATGTGCTTAAGGTTACTGTTCAGTTTGAGCGGTGTTTTCGGTTAATGGAGTATATCTCTGTTATTTCGTCACGTAACCCTAAAAACCCCTATATCACTGAAAAGCTTATTAAATTCTCTAAATCGCTGTTTAATTTTTATTTGGTAATTTCAAATAAATAAAGAGA
>JAOEJI011235110.1:2267-20184 GCA_025448255.1 Umimayanthus chanpuru
CAGCTCTTCTGAATAGCGTCAGTACCTTTCTACACATGCAGCTCTTCTGAATAGCGTCACTACCTTTCTACAATACTGTGTCTGAGATAGTAACGTACTAACGTAGTAACACATGCAGCTCTTCTGAACAGCGTCAGTACCTTTCTACAATACTGTGTCTGAGATGGTAACGTACTAACGTACTAACACATGCAGCTCTTCTGAATAGCGTCAGTACCTTTCTACACATGCAGCTCTTCTGAATAGCGTCACTACCTTTCTACAATACTGTGTCTGAGATGGTAACGTACTAACGTAGTAACACATGCAGCTCTTCTGAACAGCGTCAGTACCTTTCTACACATGCAGCTCTTCTGAATAGCGTCAGTACCTTTCTACAATACTGTGTCTGAGATGGAAAATGTACGAAAAAAATGTCACATATGGAACCTCTACTTTCTAAGAGGAGTGTTGAAAGATTTTTTAAAAGTAAAAAGAATGTAATGTTGTTTACCCGGATTTTTTTCACAATTTTTCGCGTTGTGTATTATCGAAGTATGATCTTCGTTGTAAATGGTAGAAGCAACAAAATTTAATTATTAAAGGGAAAAGGTGTGGAATTCTAATTCTATCAGATGATGATTTCTCAAGAGATCCACAGCTGAAAACACTTTTGCCTTCAAATTAAACTTTAGCATTGCCTTAGTCCGTATTGGCAGTAAAAACAGTTAATTTTCTTGGCAGGGATAACGCCAAGCGTTTCAGTTGGTTAATTTCTAGAAGTGGAGTCTGCGTGCGCCGCCATTTTAAACCATAAATTGGTTTAGTGCCAGTCCTCCTGTTGTTCACTACCAAGGTATTGGCCAAAGAGTGGAGCCTGGCACTACAATCAATTGACGTCACCTCTCAGGGTGGCAGCACCCGGGAAATCTAGACTGACGTCACACTAAAGCTCTCTCAACAGAATTAATGTTTTTGTAACTGCCACACGTGCTAAGACAATGCCAAGGATCAATTTGAAGGCAAAAGTGTTTTCAGCCAGAACAAGGAATGTTTATCATATTACACTAGTACATGTAAATTGGCACCTCTCACCTCATAAACCTTAGCAATAACGGTACAACGTCTCTAGACCTGTTCTCAGCAACCTCAGGAAATGACATCATGGTCTTCCACATCAACAACCGGAAGTTGACATGGTCCGTTCTGCTGTCCTCCCTGGGACCAGCTGCAATCGCGTACTGACTCCTCACCAGGTCGCACAGACTTCCGGTTCCAGTGCTGTCAATCAACTGTGACGAAGCATTGACAGCATTGCTGGATGCTTCCTGTTCGAGTGCTTTCTCTGTGAAAATATTTGATAACCAAAACTGCTGAACAGAGTCAGGCTTGATTTCTTTGGTATCCATTTACGTGGAGAAAAAGTGAATGAATATCTTAAACAAATGAATAGCATGTTGTCGTTTTGAGACGTAATGTTAATTAAACCTAAACACTCCAAACAACAAATACTGGATACGATCAACAAAAGTTAATATGTTGTGTTCTGCTATGTCGTATTGCGCGGTGTTGTGTTGTGTTGTGTTGTGTTGTATTGTGTTCTGCTTTGTCATATTGTGCGGTGTTGTGTTGTGTTGTGTTGGGCTGCGTTGAGTTACTGTGTTTGCTTATCACACATTATTGTAATCACTACCCAGTGCTGGGACAACCTTGATAATGAATAAACACCAAGTAAAACTGTTAATCAGAATCAACATACCTGATCATACCACCAAAGCAAAACAACATAGTTTAAGTATCACAACACTGTCTTCAAATGGAATTTTGAGAATTCCGTATGTGTGTTAAAATTGACTTACTTTTTCTTGGAAAAAGTGGGTATTAAAAGGGTCATGTCAACAACCTCAAAGCTTTCTTAGAGGCCAAAGCGTATTTCTGGCAATTGTCAGAAACAGAATCGCCAACTTTCTCTCTTGTAGGCTCCCTCAAAATACACCAATTTCACCCCACCCCACCCCAATGCTCTATGATTCCTGAACTTCCCACGAACCACTAAATACCTCAACATGTCCACATTTTCTAAAGGAAAACAAATTTGATTCGAATTGAGTTGCGGCTTAAAAAAGAAGCGATAGAAACGTACCTGCACGGTCAGCTGCAACAACCAGCCTCTCACTGAACACTTTCCAAAAAGTCTTCACGTATCTACTGTCGGTGAATGTCTGTATGATCTCAATCAATGGAGGCCAGAATGGACTGAAGTTTATGTACAGTAACCCAATCAGATAACGGGGCACGACTTCACTATAGACCTCTGGTACGCCTTCAAACGTCGAAGGCGAGTAGACCAGCTTTCTCAAACACACAAGTTTGTTTCTGTAGGAGTCCAAAGTAACTGGGATTTGCTCTGCTTCAAGACACCTCTGAAACAGGCTGCATTGCACGGGCTCCTGTGAGTCGGAGTTGACAAAAACACAAACAGCTGTTTGTTTTCTTGCTTGTGGGTAAAACATAAAAACGTCAAACAAATGATTGTAAAGATGATTATGATTATTTATTATTCTTTATTTTACTCGACTTATAGCAAATGAATCAGTATATTATCTCACGACTCGTAACATTTAAGGAGGATTTTTCAGCAGCCAAAAGAGAATTTAACAGAAGGAAAAAAGTTTCAATTTTTATCCATTTTATTCTAACATAATGATTGTAATGAAAAGCGCATTAGATCATATACATAAATAACAACGTTATGTATGTTTGTATGTTTTAATCACTGTTTGCAACTTACTAATTCCTTTATCTTTTCTCCCTTTTTCTGTTCGATGTTCCCCTCATATACCGATTAAAACATATATAAATAATCAAAATAGAGTTCTGGTTGCCTGGCTCATATGGTCTTTACAATGTATGGTTATTCCAGGCAATCAGCACCTACTCACCACGTAAACTATTAAATTTGAGGTGAAATTAACTTCTTTGTTGTTGTTGTTATGTTTTAAAAGGATACTTGTGACAACTCAGCTAGTAGTTCGTGTGTGGCAAGTCGAAAAGGCACAAAGAGTCCATCGATTTACAGGGCCAACCCGTGGTGAAAACAGTGTTCCACAAGCCCAGCGAAGCAGTTCATGTACAGACTTGTGTTTAACACAATCCTTAATCAAGAACCTCCCAAAAGCTACAGTGGAACCCCGGTTTAACGATCTTCGGTTTAACGATATTCCCGGTATAACGATAAACATTCGTTTCCCCAGCAAAAGTTATAGTAAAATGTATGGGGCAGAACCCGGTTTAACGATCTTCGGTTTAACGATACTCCCGGTTTAACGATGGGGATTTTGTTCTCCGCGCGCAAAATCTTTCCCAGTATAACGATAAAATCAGTATGACAGACCACAAGAAATATTCAATATTCTTGTTTGCGCTCCATCTGCCTTATCCTCTTTGCCTATTAAGAGTTTCTTTAGTTTGAATATCTTTGAAGGCTTCTTGTGTTGAAAAGTGTATGTACAAATTTATCAGATAACATGCAGTAAAAAGGCGTACGTCACCTTTATCCCGGTATGATATTTTTAGAAATTTTCTTAAAATATCGTTATACCAGGAAACCCGGTATAACGATATCCCGGTTTAACGATATAATTTTAACATCCCCTTGGCATATCGTTAAACCGGGGTTCCACTGTAATACTTTTGCGCAATGTGTGTTACATTATTTCCAAAAAGAAATAACTTAGGATTGCACAGTCCTACTCAAATCGCACACGATCATATGGGTTACTGATTGCATATTATTTTTCAAGCAAATCTACTGTTTTCAAACCGATTATTATGGTAAACAATTCCAGCGCTCTTTTCACCTCAACTTTTTTCTTCACTTTATTACTTTGCATTTACCTCTCCTGAAACAGTCGAAGTAATCTGGTGAAACGACGCCAACATCTTCAAAGTTAATAGGCGAACCAAGTGGGCAGAGGAGGACAGGTTGGGTTCTAGATACTTATACAGCTCTTGCAGATCTCCTGTTGACCAGGTGTGGTCTGCGTTGTTTGTTCTCGCTGATAGAAAGTACTTACAACACGCCTGCAGAACGTGAACATTATCGGGCCGTTTCCTGCAAATTGCATAGTATTCATCAGTTCTACTACAATGAAAGTTATATGCATTCTTAAAGCAAGATGAGAGTGATAGCCGGATCTAAAGTGTGCCAAAAGCAAAGGTAATGACGCCATTAAGGCCGCGTCCAAAGGCACAGGTAGTACGGGGTCTGGGGTATTCTATCATAGAAAATCTGTCTAGTGATGTGAGTGACATTTTACAATATCTAAATACACGCTCTTATTATATTTTAGGAAATAAATAGTTTCACAGTAGTTTAGACCGAAGCAACTGCCTCAATTGCCTTATGTCAGCTATGGTTCTGAGGACCCTGGAATTTGGCACAATTGTTCTTGTCTTTTGGAAAACTTAGCCGCACTTCTCTTAATTTTGTCTTATTTTTCATGCAGTAATTAAAGATTGTTTATTATAATAAGACTTACACCAGCACACCATCTTATACACTAAATTCTTTGGTTGTATCAAGACAGAACACAGCAAACTTGTATAAGACGTACAACACCAACAAACTGCAGGAAACTACCATCTGATGTCCGTCACTATGGTACTTGGCTGTGCAGTACACATGTACCGTCAGTGTGCCTGGACTCAGCTATTTTCTTTAAAAAACACACTGAAATTGTGTGTGTCAACCTAACTATGCTGGCTCACTGCATATTTCTCAATCAATGAACAAAGACGTCTTTTCCCCTCTGTGATGCCAGCAAGATTTGGACTTTACCTTTTTCTTCCAATAGAAAAAAATTAAGGAGTCTTCATATGAGGGTTTTACATCAGATGTAACTCATTTTGGAATCTCAGTAATAAAGTATTGTGTGCATGTAATTGACACCATTGCTAACATGACTAAATATACTTGTTGACTTTCTGTGTAATCAAAACCAAAGTATGTGTTCAACCCAACCCATGCTCTCACCTTAGCAATTTAGTAACAAAGTTCAAGTCAAGATGTTTGCTCTTCACTGCTTGCCCAAAGGTAATGGCTATATATGACTGGATTGCTTGACTGAGGACAAATAGGTGCAAATCCTCACGGTGGACATCAGCATGGTCACTGACATCACCTCCAAGATGATTGATCAACTGCAACACTTCAGGAGCACAACCGCCTGGACTGAGGGGTCTGTAAGAGGCATGGTCTTCAGCTTCCAATTATAACAACACTTAGCATAAAAATTACAATTTCCTCAAATCTGACTGGCTCATTCAACACTCTATTATTCCTTAATCTGACAGCAAAATCACTTATTGGACAGTGTCCAACAACAAAATGCTGTTATCAGACACCTGTTATCAGACAGTTGAATAAACCAATCACAAGCTGAGTTCCTGGCTTTCTGACCAATCAGCAAAATGAAAATAGTTACTAGGAATAGCAGCAACCAACCTCTGAGAAACTGGAGCCAAAACAAAATGGAGAATTTTACTTCAATAGCAACAGTTCTTTAAACACTTCTCTGTACAGCATGGATTTCAATCACTTTATGTATCCAGTGGAAATGCCACAAATACTTGACACACAACTTTCAACTTTGATTTTTGGAAATTGTAAGTTTTATAATAAACTTGTAATAGGACTTTGTGTCATCCAATTCGTATTACTGTTACATGATTACTAAGTGTACAATATCAAAACTAGAATAACAATACTTTTTGTTTTAATACAGCACAAGGAGATATATACAAATTCAACATTATCTTGCCATATCCTCCCCTATCTCTGAGGACTCTAGCCTTCTTATAAACATCACCAGCCCCAAACTTCTACAATGTAAATACCATAAACACTCAAATAAGTTCCCAGAGCCATTATTAATAATTAATTTTAGTACCAAGGGTAGGGGTGGTTTTAGAGACAGGGTACTGATGTCCTTAATATGAAAATGACTTGTACATGTAAGAATTTAAAATAGGCTCTGAATTGATAATGTGGCTGGCTTTATGGGTAATTCCTAAGCTGGGGGTTTTCTTTTTTTATTAAGCCAGAATTACAGTCGTCTGAAAAAACTGGTTTTTGTGCCCTGAACAGGACTCGAATCCAAGTCTCCCTGGTCTCTAGTCAGGCATGCTATCCACTGCAGAAACTGTTACAGAAACCCAAAAGGTAAGTGGTTTCTGGAAAACATGATACACTCGAATGAAGAATAAATTGGGCCCCCGGGAGAAACCTCACGGCTATTCATATACACCTTGTTAACTCGCTGTGTTTTCAGCATGGTGAGTCCTGATGGTGCAGTGGATAGCATGCCTGACTAGAGACCAGGGAGACATGGGTTCTAGTCCAACTCAGGGCACAAAAACCAAGAAGGACGAGTGTAAATCTGGCTTAATAATAAAAAAAAAAAACCAGCTTAGAATTAAAACAGGCTGTAAAAAGAGAAAATAAAAGTTTCACAACCAACTATAACTAGGATAAAAACTTTAATGGGGAAGGGGGGAGGGGGGGCTATGGGGCAGTTATTTAACAAAACCAACTTGACCTGGCTGGGGGTGCCTATTTGAGAAGAGGTGTTTATTGGAGTTTTCAACCCCCCCCCCCCCCCTCCCCAAACAAAAATACAGGTCTGATTAACAAGAACAACAAAATGGAATTTATAATAAGCATTTTCATATTTAAGGCTCAATGCAGATGACAGTAAAATAAGTCAGCTAAAAGCAATGTTAAATAATTAAAAATTTTCTATGTTCCAAATGTCGGCAGGGAGAGGTGCAGCAAGTACAAATGAACAGTCAGCAAGAATTCAAGTTTATGCTGGGATAGGAAAGAAGAAAGCCATAGTTTGAGCTGTAAAGGTTGTAACAGAGTGATGTAAACAAGACCAGACAAATAAGAGGGAGAGGTCTGATGAAGAACTTTAAATGTGAGGAGCAAAATGTTGAAGTGATCCCAAGCCAGATATGGCTCACCAATGAATTGCCTGGTGTGGTGGAAATTAGATGCACAGAAAACCTCTGCAAAGATTATTTCCATTGGTTGCCAAAGATTTTTGGTATTAAAGAGCAGCATACCTGATACACGGCAAACACACCAGGGCACCCCAGGCAACTGAGAGAGCACGGCCATCTGATTTCTCATGTTCTTCAACCTTCAGTGCATTGACAAACTGTTTTAAAATCACTTGTCCCTGTTTAGCAGCACACTTGGGAAAGTACAGCAAGCCCTGCCTGGACATCAGGTCTATGCCACAGCTCATGTCAGAGCTTTCGCTACAAACAAGAACTACATTTGTCAGCATTAGAATGATCTCCTCAAACTCTGTGTCTGTGAGTTTCTTTGTCAACTCTGACTGGCATAGGTTCAATAGCGAGGGGAGAACTTCTTCTCTGAAATTCTGCCAGTGGAAGAGACTCTTACAGAAGCTGAATATCTCACGCAAAGGGTAGCTGCTCGTAAATGACTGGGAGATGATCTCTTTTCTGTGTCGCTCATAAGTCAGTTCAGAGAAGTTTGTCAGTAACAGTGTTGAGCTGAGAACAAGGGCTGAGCTGAGTGTTGTAGCAGGAAGGCTATCTTTGGCAACCAGATCACAAACCAGCTGAAACATAAAATTATAGTTTCAATGGGTATTCAGTAATGCATAACTATATAGCTTCCTATTAGCATTTCTAGGTAGCTTCGCCACCTACCCCTCCTTAAATATGAGTTTGTACTTTAGGCCCGTAGCCAGGATTTTTCATGAGGGGGGGGGTCATACCTCAATAACCAGGACCAAATAATTAACATTCAAGCACCCCCCTGCCTAGAGGCCTGTACTTACTGATGTTCAGAGTGATGTTTTAGGTTAGGGGAGGGGTGGGTAAGTAGATGACCAACATCCTTGATGGAACCTTGATGTTGGGTGTATTGAGACTCATGTTAAAAACATTGTAATCAGTGTTCTTCCCAATGACTGAACAGAGAAATTGCCTCAGTGGCTGCACATCCTTTCCACAGACCAGAAATCACAACCTTCTTTATTTGACAAGCAAAATCTGTAGCTGCCATCCCCAGGGGCCCACTCACATATTTTAATGACAGGGGGTGTCCAAGGGATTTTTTGGATCTGAAGTTTTGGCCAAAAGGGATTTTTTTGGGTCTATGAAAGATGCCAGGATTTTTGTGGGTCATGAGAAAAAAAAACCGAGACTTTTTGGATATTGTATTTTTCAACAGCTCAAATAGCACAGTTTACTGCTTATGTGGTATATTTGTAATAAAATTTGCTGATGTAAAAAAAACCAAGGGATTTTTTGCGGTAGACAAATTCTGAAGTTGGGATTTTTGGGGGTATAATATATGTTCTCTGTCAGACTCCCCCCTCCCCCACCCCCCTCCTCCCGTCATTAAAGCATGTGAGCGGGGCCCCTGGGCCGCCATCATTCACCCTATTCTTAGGGAAATCACCTTATTTATGCATGCTTCAGGAGGAGCAACAGGTTGTATTTTGGTCACGATTAGGGGAATTTGAGAGAAGATTCAAAAGGGGAAAACTTTGTTGAGCAAGGAAATGCCTTGCCACAGATAGCATATGAGTTTACACCCATCCATCAAATTTTAACTACAAAAACATACCTAAAATCCAAAAAAACTTAAATTCCTACAAAATCAACAAATTGCTCCCCATCACTTTTTATCCCAAATTATCTAAAAAAACTCTCAAAATATTTGTGAATCTTTATTTATGTGTCACTATGGTTCAAATTCTTTTATTTTTCAAATTAAAGTAAAAAATTAAAAGATATCATTCAGCAGATTATGATGAAATTGCGTGCACATTTCAACCCAACTTGTTGCTCCCCTCCCCCCCCTGGTAAAAAGAACAGTGCAGTGGCCAAGAGGTTAACATCACAGCTTTAGTCTCCAAACCAACCACTGTGTTGGACTGTGGACCCTTGAAATTTAACTTGCTCTTAGCTCTGGCCCACTCAACTGAGCAAGCACCAGCTCTACATGAGGACAACTTACATTGCAGATACCCAATGGACTTGATACGGCTGCTCCTCCATTCCACTTAACCCACACTTTAACCAGCTGTAGCATATGTGCCAACTGATAACTCAAATCTTGTATATGGTCATGTCTGAAGCTCTTCTGTGTATAGATGGAATGCAGTCTCCTTACTTCAGCTATTAATGTGTTTTCTACAACAGCTCCATGTTCTTTGGTTGTGAATTTGGCCATCAGTTGTACCATGTGAGACAATGACTTGCAGACCTTGAAAACAATAATTTGTCAGTCAGATATGTGTCTGTATGTCTGCCCCAAAAGCACCACAATATTTTTCTCCCAGGGGGGAGGGGGGAGGACATGTGTGTGCAACTGTTGAAGTGTGTGTTTGTTAGTCAAATTGTTTGTTAGTGTGCTGGTCTTCCATTCCAAGGGAGTAAGGAAACTTGTCTATCTCTGCCTATGATAATGAAGTGGAGGAAAAAGTATTGGTATGCAGTTATCTGTACATGTACATTGGCATTGAGGTTAATATAAACTTGTGCGTGAACAGGGTATGACTAAGTATGTGTACATGTATATAGAATGAAACATTAAATGTTTGCTACAAACAAACTTTAACTTTAAGTTATTGAGGCGGTTTGTATGGAACTTTCCTCAGAAAGTTTACAAACTTAATTCAATTATTCCACAATATATTAACATAGTGGTATGTTAATATAGTGGGTATTTTAGTAACCCTTTTAAACTTTTCATTCACTTTGGCCACAAACAATCGATGCATCGAGCACACTGAGTCTAATGGAGTCTACCACTTCAGATACATGTATATCATTTTGTATGTATGGATAGATGAATGGATGGGTGGATAAATTATGTGCATATTATAGGTTGTTGGTGTATATTTAAGTGGGTGGGTGTGTTATATGTACATGTATATACACCTAATTCAAAAAAGGTTGTCTTCTGAAATGTTGCATTGTGCATTGCACATTGTTGCATGTCAAGACTGCAAAGTATTGTGGTCCACATTGCTTCCATGGCTAATACACGAATGTTGCTGCCTCATAGCAGGCACCTACAATGCTATTTAAAAATTTGTTACATCCATGGTGCATTGCGGTCTGGGCATGCAACAATGCGCAATGCACAATGCAACAATTCAGAAGACAACCTTTTTTGAATTAGGTGTAGACCTGAGTGTACATTAATTCAGATGGTCATAAACTTTTCTTTTTAACCTGTAGATAGAATAGTTTCGCTTTTCCTCCTTCACTGCCCCCAAACCACTTGCAAACAGGCTGAATAAAAACTACTCTGGGTTCAATAACCTGAACAAACCCTGGTTTTCTCATCAGACAAAGAACTTTTCAACTGAAAACCAACTGTGTGCTCAGTTTTGGTGAGACAGCTGATTGCTTAAATTGTTCTTCTTGCTCTCAAAAAGGAACATTTACATGTATAAAACTGCCACAACTCATAAACAGCAACTCCACTATCATTCAATATGTGTGCAATAAAAGTGCACACTTTTGTACTTTCAGGTCTACAAGATAGAGCTTAAAAGAGAATTCAAAGTAATTAATACACATTAATAAACCAACCCTGAATATCTTTGACAGTTTGCTACATGTCAAATCACACCTACAGTGTATTCACTCTATTAACTGTTAACGCCTTACAATATCCCAGGGGAGGTCAGCAGCCCTCTCATCCATGTCCTGAAATGGTCCCAGCTTTCTCAAAATAACTGGCAGAAGTTTCTCAGTGCAGGAATGGAACTGTCGCCTCACGCCTTTACACATTTCTGTCAGTAAAAAGCCAATTCCCTGCCATAGATCTGGTTTGGACTCTAGTGCTGACAGCACAGCATCAAACACTGAATGGTGATTCTTGACCTTCCTCAACAGGAAGGCAAAACTCTCAGCAGCAAACTGCTGGATATGAATCTTCTGATGTCCACTAAGTAAAGGACAGTAGTACCTACACAATGAAAGACAACAATCTGTTTAAATTGTGCTTCACCGGAATGGTTCCAATTACTTAGTATATAACTAAATGGGAAAATAAACACCAGCAGAGACTCAAAATGACTTAACACTTCAGTTTACATTTAAAGGGAATCTCAACTGACAAACACACTAACTTGTTCTAAAACACTTTTATCATCTTAGTCTGTGTTATGAATTTGAGAGTAGAGAACTTTGTGTAGACACCATCTTGGATGTTGATTATAATTGATAGTTTAATATAGGAATTAATAATATGCAGAGTTGAGAAATTTGAGAGTGAAGCATCAACAAACAGTCTGAACAGTAACTCCATTCTAAGTACCAATGTTAAGTGTTTCTATTTAGTTTCTTGAGTTTGAATTTCAAACATACACTATCCATCACAAATGGGGTGTGTATATAATGGATAAACAGTTGGCTATTCAAATACCCTTAAAAATAGTTCAAAGCTATATTTTAGGACATTCTAAAAGAATTTGAGGAGTAACATGGATCTATTACAGGTATGGGAATGGGACATAGCTTTATATGCATAACACACATATGTATTATAAGGACCCATTGACACAAGTGAGCAAATTTATGCCAATCTACATATGAGCTGCTTGTAAATGGTTCGCATCTAAACCTTATGTTAGACACAGATTCAAAATAAAAGACAGATTACAACAGACATTTATATAAATTAAACAAGCTGTAAATATCTTTAAACACAAGATTTCCTTATGATGAATTCATGATGAAGGCATTGTAACTCATACTGATCCCAACCCTTGCAGATCTGACCATACATGTACTAACCTAGCTTATTCAAATAAGCACCCACCTCGAATAAGCGCCCATGCTGATGGCCATAAAAGTTAATAAGCACCTTGCCTTGAATAAGCGTCCCCCCCCCCTTAAAAAATTGTAAATACTCAGTATGAAGCTAGAGCAGTGTTCTTTCTTCTTTGTTTTGTTGATGGAAAATAAACTTACTGGAAACGTATGGCTGAAAATGGTAAAAATTTAATAAGTGCCCAGCCTTGAACAAGTGTCCACCTCAAATAAGCACCCACCCTTAAAGTCCAAATATTAAATAAGTGCCCAGGGCACTTATTGGAATAATATGGCAACTGTAACCCTAAACCTGAAATATGTTTACAGTCAAACAGAAACTAAACCAAATAAAGATAAGAGCACGGAACGAGACAAAATAAAGTGCTAGTAGCTCAATTGACAGCTAATCTATCATTTTTATGGTAAATATCCTTACTGTTACCAAACACTTCGTATGTGTCAATTATTGAATTACACTCTCGCGGTAACAATACTTTGAATGGTATTGTTTTATTGACCGATAAAAATTGTGAGCAATTCCTGTGTATGTGTTTAGATACTCGATCAGTGTTTCTTCATTCATGTAAGCCACTTCCTATGTAAGCTACATCTTATGTAATCATCTCAAATACACAGTATACATGGAGTTTTCTCTACTAAAACCACTGTCAATGGTTTTATTCTCCTTTTAGAAACTCACCTGAAGACATCTTCAATGTTTGCTGAAAGTTGACTCCACAGAAACTTGAAAAGGAATCCCAGAGTTTTAAAAACATTCTCAAGCACCTCAGTATCCTGTGTGTTTAACAGTGACACGAGAATATCAAAGAATTCCTGGAAATACGGGTAGAAGTCATTTCGCAAATCTCTTGCAAGTTGCACGACCATGTCTAGCAGAGGCTCAACAGCCAAACTTGAGGTAGTTTTGAGGTACTCTTTCACCAGCGATATCACTTCCTTTACGTGGTAAAGTAGTTGCGCAAGGCTCTGTACATAAGGCCGAACCTTCCTTGAGAATTCCTGGTAATGTAAAGTGCAGTTTAGTTCGCTCCATTTTCCCAGAGATTCACTGATGAAAGTGTCCTGTTCCTCCGGTGTTTCGGAGCGTCTTCCGATTCTATGAAGAACATCGACCTTGATGTTTGCCACACGCTCTGAAAAGCCTTGGAATCTGTACGTATTATTTTCTTTCTTCTTAACCATTTTGTGGCTTTGGCCTTGTAAACCGTCGCACGTTTTATCGTTTTGTTGTTAGACGCCATGTGACAAAATGAAAACTTCGTCCGCCATTTTGGACGAGCACAACTACAAAGAAGGAGAACTGGGACCGACTAAACATTTTGGTTGGATTTGCTAAATTCACAAAACTGCAAGAACAACGGGTCATTATTTTTGGAGGGGGAGGGAGGAGTGGCTGGCTGATACAAGTGGAGATGGAAGGAAGTATCATATAAATAAAATTAATAACTGCTCAGGGGAACAGGTTGTGATTGAAAGTGATTGAAAGTGTGTCCTGATTAGTAAACTGTTTAGCAATAAAAGCTTTAGCTACAAGCCTCGCAAAAATTCGGCAGGAAGCAGAAAGCAACGGTCCCAATCGACCTAAATAGGCACTGTCACTGCAAGGGGTGGGGGGAGGGGGTCTAATAAAACTGGACCAAAACAGTTCGCACCAATCCCATTCTAGCACCTTTGGAGGCCCCCTTGGGATGCACAATCAAGCAGAAACACAAAAAGAACGGTCCCAATCGACCTCAATTTCATAGCCTGCCTAGCTGGCGGTCTTGTGAGAAGGCGGAAAATTGGATGAGGCCAATTCGATTTCTGGCGCCGTGTTGAACGAGTTCAAAAGAAAAGACTGGGGAGAGGAGAAAAATTCGTTGGAACATGGCGCCAGAAATCGAATTGGCCTCGTCCGAATTTTCCGCCTTCTCACAAGACCGCCAGCTACGCAGGCTAAAATTTCAAAGAGTTTCAACATTGTCACTAAAAGGGAGGAGGGATGTCTAAGGAAACGAGACCAAACCAGTTCGCTCCAAATCCAATTCCTAACACGTTCGGAGGCTCCCTTGGGATGCACAATCAAGTAGAAACACAAAAGGAACGGTACCAACCGACCTCAATTCCAAAGAGTTTCGGCTTTGTTACTGCAAGGGGTGGGGGAGGGGGTCTAAGGAAACGGGAGCTAAACAGTTTGCACCAAATCCAATTCCTAACACGTTCGGAGGCTCCCTTGGGATGCACAATCAATTAGAAACACGAAAGGAATGGTCCCATTCGACCTCAATTCCAAAGAGTTTTAGGCATTGTCACTGCAAGAGGTGGGGGGAAGGGTTGTAAGGAAACGGGACCAAAATCAGTTCGCACTAAATCCAATTCCAGCATGTTCGGAGGCTCCCTTTGGATGCACAATCAAGGTGAACAGCAATTACCCTTTGTGCAGCTACTTGACTTAACAGCGATGTATTTTACTGCTCGTGATTTTATTTCGCCAAGCACTTCGAAATAGATTTCTTTTGGATTTCGATTTTACAAATTCACAATAACTGCTTTTGAACAAGCGTTTTGCGTTCATGTCCAAATTAATTCTACAGACTCTACAGACCTTCCAAGACACACGCCTTGAGCGTGTGCTACATGCCTCAGCACTTTTTCACACGCTCACACGCCCGGACTTTTGATTCACACGCCTCAGACCTGCTTTTCTGTCTAACTTTCTTTTTTCTTTTGCTTCTGAAACGGTCAATAAAATAAATTGTTTCAAAAAATATGAAAATCGCCATTCTGATTCTTGTTTAGCTTTGTTTAACTTCCCGAATTTGTGTTTTGTGACTATACGAAGTAAGTTGCCCCTGTTTCCTTGCACAACTCGAGAAACCGGTCCCGCTTTTGCTTGGGGCCGACTAGTTTACGCGAATGGTCATCTTAATCTGAAACGAGGCCACAGCCTGGACAGCATGTGCTCTCATTTGGCGCCATATTTGCTTTTTAAAAACGCAGGAAATCGCCCTTCCAGGGAGTTAAATTTTCAAATTTTCCCCGGGGGAACATTAACCCGGACCCCCCAGCCGATGTCACACGCCCACCAATTCTTCAGTCAACCTTGGCATCTCTGATTCTATTTACAACTTTTACCCTTATCCTACCTTGGACGCTCCTGAAACAACGCCGTCTGTTTTGCTGTTAGATATCATCAAGCTTAGTCGTAAAAAGTTACCGTTACCTTTTTCAAAAATATTAAATGGTTCCAGAAGTTGAACCCTCGGCATGAACAGAGTCTAAACATTGTATAAATATACCCCAGCAGAAAGAGCACGTTTGAATTTACGCGTCGCGTGTTGGCGTACTTCTAACCAGATAACTGCTCATGTTAGGAATTTATAAAAAAAAAACTTTCAAAAAAGTAGTCAATTCAGCTCTGCTGAAACATTTACATGCTAATGGCCACTTTATTGAAAACTCTAAACTTTTTAATAATGACATATTTCTGTGACAAAATCTCAGTGTTGATTACAGTATTCGTTAGAAGTTATTGAAATCATCTTCCTAGAAGTAATTCATAACTACCTGTGTTTTCATTTTTTTTTCTCTTAGCCCTTTATTTTTTCTCGACCTTTCTACCGTTGTATTTTTAGCCAAGGTATTTAAGAATTTACCTTTCCTTGTAACAAATAGACGCAAGTTTTAGTCTGCCTCGACTAGCACTTAGCTACTATGTAGGCTAAACAAATTCTGTATTAAAATCAACTGTATTATTTTACAATAAAATCAGTTATTGCTGTTGTTAGGGTAGGTGGCAGGATTAGGGTGTTCGACTCGGATTCTTCTTGCCAAAAAGACGGGCGAAAACTGCGAAATACCGTGAACACACACCACCAACCCCTCTTCCACGACAAGAGTTGAGAAAAACCTTCTCTCCCTCCTTTTAACGGTACATTTGTTTAACTAATCCGCACCCCGCCCTCCTAAAAAACCACGCCCCAACAGGTTTGCCCCTCAAAAACACGGTACTTAGTAATAAGGCCACTCAGGAGTCTTGAATGCAAGCAACAAACACACCGGAGCGAGGATAGAAAATGTTTATTAACTTTGATAAAAAGAACAAGTGGAATACAATACATCCCAATAATTCAATCTCTGGTTTTGCTGTATCAATATAAAAAGTCTCCAGGAGTGAAATTCTTTGATAAATAATCAGCAATATATAAGCTACATTTTTCACAACGACGCTTTCAATTCTAATTTCACATTTAATTACGAGTTGAAGGGTTTTGTATTTACAGAAAGGTCTGATAGAAATATAAATAGCAACGGAAACTGTATTTACACAGCCATTCTCTTGCAAGCCTTCAACAGTACAAGGTATAAACACGGCTCTCAAACAAACATATCCAACAGAAATGTATCGAGAATTATTTTCAGTCTTTTCACAGAAGAAAAAGTTGACACAGAAGTGTATTAACTATAATAATAATGACAATTCACAAGGTTTTATCAAAGGCTGGCTCTGATTCCAGCAAATCAAAAACGAAGTTTGTATCCTAATTCAATTAATTTATCATACGTAAGAAGCCGAACACCTTTTAAATTGAGCGATGTGCGTAGGTACCAACACACTGGTACAAATTGGGAACGGCAGAGAACTAGAAAACTCCCCATTCAACCAGACACCGAATGTCAACTTTTAACACTGTCTCATGTACAAGAACTTTTTTCATTTGCCACACTCAATTGACAGAAGTGGTTCGCGACACAAAAAATCAGCTGTACAAAGACACCGAGGTCGCTTTTACTTACAATAGCCATTTCCTCAACTTGATTATGTCTATTACGTTCACCCAAGCAGAGAGCAAGGTCAGTGCTACCTTTTCAACACATGAGAACCACTCTATCTTCTCGCCACAGTCACATGTTTTGCTAATTACTATTGAACAATTATTCCACGAACTCGCGTTGGATAGATCACGAGCTTTAAACAGCGGACGAGGTCGGCTATCATAAGCTCATATCCAGCAAGCGTGAGTGGAATAATTGTTTTATTAATAAAAAACACTTGACTTTGTCTATGTTGCGGTTTTAATCCGTGTAAACATCGCGACTGTATACTATTATTGACTGTTTCAAAAGCTGAGTTTCGCGGTCAGTTTCTGTATTTGCACAAATACAGGATATAAGATTTATACTGTTAGTAGATAGCCAATCAGATCAGCAGAAATTCAATATCCTGTGCTTGGTATTCAATAAAACGTTTTATTGCCCCTTGAATCATTAACATATGAAAAAGCATCGCATCCTTGAGCGGAATGAACGAAATATCTGGCGACTTGCTGCTGTGAACGGCCTGTGTTAAAGTAAGTCGTGTCAAAGTACAGTAGGGAAACAGTGCGGGATCAAGCGAGGTTTCAGGGCAACAACTCGCCTATCCCTCCCCAAAATCTAAACCTAACCCAAACTTGAACCTTGACTCAAACCCTAACGTAAGGGAGGGGTGGGTGGAAAGATGACCAGAAATCGGCACTGCTATACAGTCGGTGTGCATCCAAAGTTGAGTTTCTGGGTCTGGGTGGTTCCATAGTTAGTAGTATGGTGGTTCACAGTCAACACAAGCCTTGGCGCCTCAAGGTGTGTCTCAGTCAGGGCGTCACACACCAAAAATAAGATACAGAGTCAGTGTTTCACAGTCATGGTTCAGGGTGTACCTTGGTAAGAAGGGTGTAATGTATGTCTTGGTCCAGGCGTGTGACATTCAGAGCATGCCTTGTTCTGGGTGTGTGACACTCAGGGCAAGTCATAAAGAGAGAGTGATTGGGATGATTCACCGTGATGATCAATACCACGAGGGCACAGCAAGTGAGCATGTTAGCAATGCACGGAGCGAGTCCTCTAAACACGACCCCCTACTCGGCCAAAGAAAGCAGTCCCATCGTTATACTATATAAAGCATTGTAGTTGATATCACCCAAAAGCTAGTACTGTTAGGGACTGGTCATAAAGTATCTGCTAGGGGGGGCCGGAGGGAATTTTTTAAATTTCCAAAAAAATTTCGCAGCCCACCCAAAAG
>JAOEJI011235111.1:0-12491 GCA_025448255.1 Umimayanthus chanpuru
AATCTCAACAGGTCCTCGGTAGTATAGTGGTTAGTATCCCCGCCTGTCACGCGGGAGACCGGGGTTCAATTCCCCGCAGGGGAGAGGACTGAATCATTTTTTGAATCCAATTTTGTATTTTAACAAAAACCTCTGCAAGATCACCAATCAACTCATTATTGACAGTTCAAAACTTCAACAGCGAGTTGGTAGTATAGTGGTTAGTATCCCCGCCTGTCACATAATCATAGTTCAATTCCCGGTTGTATTCTCTTTGTAGCCAATTTGTGTATTTTGACCAGAATCTGCCAGGTTCGAGATCAGTAATGAACCGGCAAAGTTTTATTTCAATGATATATTTCTGCGTGTCGCTTGGGAGACCGTTTGGGGACCATTTCAAGAGGCCACTTACTTTTTGCTACGGAACTTTTTATAACGTAGTACAGAAGAGCGGATTTTTAATGGTATTTTCTGATATTTGATCAATAGTCTATAAGTAAAATATGTAGCTATAATGTAATCATTCAAATGTTAATATGTATATTTTGTTGAAAGCAGACCAATCATACCTTGTTTAGTGGTGAGGTCGTTCGTCATATCCCCGTCAAAGTTCCCACAGAGTCCACACACTTTACCCCAGTAATTACTGTTAGGGGTGAGCTCGATGTAAACATTTGTACCGCGATCCCACACCACGTTCAGTCCGAGCGCAGTCTTGATGATAACGTACAGCCCAGCGTGCTCGATAGCGAATATTGCCCTGATTGGCGACAACTTTGTCACGTAGTTTACGGTGGGCGTTTCCTTGCCGCGAACCATGTGAATAACAGTGTCATACAACGTCACTGTCACAGATTTTGTACACGTGACGCCAGAACTACCGCAGGGAATGTTCTCGGCGTCGATCCGGAAGGACTGGGCCGTGACGTTCGATCCGGGACATTTGTCAGTGGCAAGTACGTAGTTACAGCCACCCTGGAAATCGAACAGTTTGCCGTCGAACGTTTTGTAGTGGGGATCACCGAAGGCGGCGCACGTTGCTGAAGGAAACAGAATATTTTAATTCGTAATAATAATGTTGGGTAATTATAGTTTTGTTTGGCTGGTAATTTTTCTTAATTTACATTATCTCTAGTAATTTTACAACAACATTTTCTTTTACATTTTGATGTTTGTTGCATACTACAGTTATTGATTGCAAACGTAAACATGACTAGCGTAATGTCATTTGGTAAAGGGGTTGAGTTCCTGTTGCGTTGACATACCTCTTAAAACACCTTAGAAAACTTGTTTAGTGAACAGTATCTCTCATTTTTTGTAAAATTCTTGAGGCTCTCCGGTCTTCTTAGCATGTTGTGTTCAGTTTCTCTGGCTAACCACAAGAGCTATATGAAAACTGATTGTTGAGGAAGCGTACCCTTTGCTATACTGACATATGTATGGATGATGTCTTACAATATGAAGGGCCTGGTTAATAAGAATTTTGTCTGAAAAGACATCAATTCCTAGACAGACAGACAGACAGAGAGAACTGTAAAGATTGAGACAGGTGCATATATGTTGCTATCCAGTCGGTAACGTTACTCCAGAACATTTGTGAGAAAGTACAGTTCCAAAAATATCTGTTTGGAGCAATATATATTGTTAGTAACAATGATAGTGATAATGGTATCGAAAGTAATAACATCTGTATAGTGCTTATATCAATTGAGTTACAAGCGCCTCACAAATCTTAAAATGCTCTCGACACAGAGAATTTTCTGTAACTTCTTCGCTTGCAAGAAAGACTCTAAGCAGCTCAAGAAATCGTAAAAGGCGCGAGCAGTTCTGCTACGCAACCACTCGCAGTATGCAGTTAAGGTTGTTGAGGATTGGTAATGTAACAACAGTTGTTCCTAATGCGAAGCGTAAGAAATGAATTGTAGATGCCTGGTTTCCTTTGCCGCGGGTTCACACCAGTTCCGCCAACAGGATTTCGGAACAATTTATTCAGTCTCGGTTTCTTGCGAGTGAACGAGTGACAGCAAAAACACTGTTATTAGGCTAACTGCAAGCAGCGTTTCTGTATCAGATATAAAAATTAAGTGCTTTTTCAAACTTAAAAACGAATTTCAGGACCTGTGTACAAACACATTAGAGCGGTAGTCTTAATAATACCGGTTAAACTGGTTTACTAGTTTCACAATCTCGCTCTACATATTACAACGCGTTACCTTTACATCTCTTGTTCGTACATTCCCAGTCAGTGTTGTTGCATTTGCTACCGACGAAAAGAAATCCTCTATGAGCCAATTCAGAAGCAAGGTATGGAAATGTAATGTTACTTAGTTTATTTCTACATTTTGTTTCTACCAACTTTAAGTGTTCGTCTGAACGAAGCAATTGTTATGAACATGTTACAAGCTTTTGGTCTTAGACACTAAGCTTCCAATAATAATAATAATAATAATAATAATAATAATAATAACAATATTAATAACAATAACAATAATAGTGATGCGCAAGTTTATTGATTCACCATATGGATATATTGAGCCTAGCAGTTAGCAGGACATATACCCGGTGTTCCATCTACATAACAGAACCAAGTCAAGTAACCTGTTCCCCGTGTGAGTTCCTGTAGTTCAGTGGGTAGAGCGTCTGACTGGTAATCAGAGGGTCATCGGTTCAATTCCCGTTAGGGACTCAGAAGTTTTTTCTTCTGAGAAAAAGAAGCTTGTGAAAACAACAATAACTCCTTAACAACAACACTAATAGTAAGTAGATATTTATAGTGCCTTTTCTGAAATACACAAATACAATACCGAACAGAAGCTTAAATTTGAAAAAAATAACAGTGAAAAAATTGACAAAGAAGCTAAAGTTGGAAAAACTAACAGTTAAAATAATTAAATATATTTTAAACATACCACGAGTTGCAATCCTTCTTGATGACGTCACCATTATTGTAACTCTTTCCGTTGTAGTGGCACGGGCAGCGATTGGTTGGGATGCATGTCCCGTTCTCCCCTACATATCCCCTCGGACACACACAGCCAGACTTACATATATGGCTACTGCAGCCCATGTGCATGTTATTGCACGTCTTCACGCATTGGGCCCCGCACTCTACCCACACCTTCCCTCCAGAACACAAGGCTTGAGCTGGAAATTGGAAACAGATGGCGAGTTGCAAGATTTTGTATGTTTTTGTATGTCATTGTGTGGTTCCAAAATAGATCCATATCGATCTCCGTATTTGAGGATTTTTGCTGGGAAGCCGTTCCTTGGAAATTACAGTTCCTACCTTAGTTTAACATCTAAACAACACCATCACCCCTTCAGAGTTCTAGTAATTCGTCATACAGGTTGTGTGAAAGTTTATTTTCATACGCTTTTGATCAGAGCCACGCCAAAGGACTGTCCTTCCTGTATAAACTTACCTTTGCAGATCTTGTTTGTGCAGACAAACTGACCGTTTTTGCAAACACTGAAATCAAACAAATATGTTTTAGCCAATACATTTTTAGTTAAAATGAACCATTTTAGATGCCAGGTACTAATTTATTAAGTTATTGTTATTGAATAATGTCAACGTTGCTGACAACATTAGTTGGTAATCGTAACTCAAAGTTGCCGGGAGGACAGAAGCTCTTAATTGGTTTCTAACAGGTTTGTTAATGATTGCAGGTCATCTCGCTTGATTGTTATTTTCCAAAAGGAAATGACTACTGTAAAAAATGAGCTTAAATAGGACACAGAGTTTCAATTCTTTTGTCTAGTCTAAATTTTATGTTGCATTTTAATTTTATTGTGATTAGCAGCCATCATTTTTTGTTTCATATGCTATCAGTTGAGGTCTTCCACAGCAGTGAAAGCGGTCATTCTTGTCGTTATAGAATTGCTAAACTAGAAGTACAATAAGACTGATATAACCAAAAAAAGAGACAGAAAAACTACTTTAAATAATATTAAATAAAGTTTTGAGTTCTAACTCGTTTTTCTTACCAGTCATTGCATTTATTATGCTTGTGGGCGTTGTAGATATAGTGCTGTCCCTTGTCATCGTAACACGGGCAATATGCAATTTTCACACACTTGTTTTCTCTCGCATCAAATAGATGGCCCTTGGGACATTGGCATCCAGCAACACACTTTTCTTGACAGGAAGGGTTTCTCAGGGAAAGATCCTTACACGAAGTTAAACAGTAAGAGCCACAATTTTTAAACACCATACCATGAGGACACTGGGAAGCTAAAGAGAGAGACATGAAATGGAGTTAAACGGTTCGAATTACAACTCTGAAACATTGCCACGACACTAGAAAGTTGAAAGAGGAGAACGAAATAAAATTAAACAGTGTGAACAACAACTTTTAATACCAAGAGAAACTCAAGGGATATGTATTCTTTTAGCAAAAGTCCTCTATATACGGTTTTACAATATAATGATTTTACATTACAATGATTCAAAGAACTTTCATACTGTTTGGTTCAGAAAATAAATGGTAATCTGGAGGAACTTGATCGATAGAAATATTTCCATGCTTACTTATGTTTTTATATATCAACTGAATCAAACCGTCTAGCTTGCCACAAGTTAAGTCTACTTATAGTGAAAGATAAAACATTACCTATAACCTGGCCCTACAAACAAAGCTTAAAGAAATACCAAATGTTCTCTTTGAGGTCGAGGTTGCATAAACAACTTAACAGAAACATTGTGACTGCAGCTTTGCACAGTAAGATTATCAAAACTTACTATGTGATATTACCAGCCTCCATACTGTTTACAAGCTCTCCAAACTATAGAACCTTCAACAAGAACCTCCTTGTAAAACCCGCTTTCGTCTTAAAACTTGAGGTTATCGTACTTTCCCATTCTCTGTCTCTTATCTATGGAACACCCTGCCAGAACATATAAGAAACGCTCCTTCTATGGACTTGTTTAAGAACAGTTTAAGACTGATTCTTTTTGTCTTCAAAATCTCTTTATCTAGTTTCATGTACCGGCCTTTAGATGGACTTGTTTTTGTTCTTCTTAATTGTAAGTTTCTGTGTTTCTTTGGACCTTAGGGAAATGGTGATGTACAAGTATGCCTTTACTATTATTACTGTCTAGCTTTGCTTATTTCATCATCATCATCATCATCATCATCATCATCATCATCGTCATTCACTTTATGACTCCAATATTTTAGGTACTTACAACAGGTTCCATTTGTTCTCCAATCCAGAGCAAGCCCTTGGCGCGCACACTGTTGGGCATACGCCTCCAGCACAGGACATAAGCAGTTTCGCTTCCCAGAACATGCACAGACGTCTTGCTTACAGTTTTCAACAAACGGCATCGGGTCCACATAGCTGTGGCACGCCGTAAAAGGTGCTCGCTCCAGCTTGCTGCATTGCAATTCGGCATAGTTTTGATTCTGCTGGTACATTTCACAGTGTGTTAGACCTACTTGCGCCGTGACTTCAGGACAGGTATTTTGGGAATCCTTCCATTTGTTACCAAAACTTACAGGAGAGTCTTCAATTCCAAAGTCATCCTTGGTGTTAAAGTTGAAGTTTCCACACAAACCCTGGACTTTGCCAGAGTGTCGTGGACTGAGTGTGACAAACAAATTTGTCTGGCCGTCCCACACAACACTTATTCCACTGTCGCTCACAAACTCTACCAGATAGGTTGACAATTTTCTAAACACGAAACCCCTCTGGTTGTCGTAAACAGGCGTTAGCAGATGCTTCTCTCCATTTTTCTCAGTATCGCTGTAATGGATAGTGACCGTGTCTTTGAGAGGGTGTCGTGGTACAAGATCTATTGTTACGTTGTAATAAGAAATCTGGGCTGATTTCACACAGCTACTGCGACCTACTGCAGAGCATGCAGCCGTGTCAATCATAACAGAAAATGTATCGGCAATGTCTTCCACGAGCTTGTACTTGCATTTTCCTTCAAATGAGTACGCTTTACCATCAAAAGTTACGAAGTGAGGATCGCCGTAAGTGTAGCAAGTTGCTGGAAAATAAAAACATAGAAGCACTATGAATATAACGTAATAACAACTCCTAACTGTTTGTAAAACAAGATATAAAACATACTCATGCAGTCCCATTGCGTAATTGAAATGTATATCAAAGAACCATTTCCTACCAGAGCATTTGTTTTTGGTGCAGTCCCAAATACCTCCTTTGCACGTGCTGAAATGTTTATGAAAATAATAAAGGAGTTAACTGTTTGTACTTAGGAACGTTAGAGCTACTTAAAACATAAACTATAGATCCGGACCGTATAATACACCCTGTACAAGCGTTTTGAGGCAAGGGATGCGTGCATTTGTGATCATAATCCACAATACAAAATATATTACAACAACGTTAACAACAACAAGTTAGTATCGTGTTGATACTATCAAAATTTGAGTAAAATCTTCTGCAAAGTGGATGTACTCTTTTGTGCATGCAAATGAGTTAAGAATCCAAATGATGCCGTGAGTGTTAAAAATTGATTAAAACTTTTACTAAGATATTTTCCATTAAACGTATACATTCTTGCTTCATCCATAAATCAAAGTCAGAACTTTGTACCAACTAATCAGTCAAGCGCTTGTATTAGCTAAGAAATTTCGGAATTGTTTTGTATGACATTTGAGTTTCATTAGAGCTAAAGTTACCTGCAGCTAGTTATTTAGTCCAAAATTTATGTTGGAAAGCAATATTCCTCTCGTGCGAATTTCGTCGCTTCTTTCGTACATCGACAATGAATTTTTCGTTCTCAAAGACAACAAGGTTTCTTTAAAACTAAAAGTTTGTTTGAAATTGCACAAGCTGGTAATAAATCATCTTTTTTATTCTACGTTTAGCATAAAAAATATATCAGTTGGGTTTTTTTCCGTGCATGTTGAAAAGTTTTGTTACATTGTCAGGACCGGGTGTCAGGATTTATAGTTCTCCACATTGTACTGCTAGGATATTTAGAATCAGTCAAGAACTAGAAAACCAAGAAGTATAACACAATGAACAACAAGCAAAACTTCACAACCATATAAGAAAAATTACTAAATGTTAATTTTTTTCAGTTTGTCGGTACATTGTGCATATGTCTCATTCTGATCGCAGTCTCAGATTATCAACACAGAACCCACTGATGATATTCAAACATTCCGTAAACGTTTGATCTCTATTGCTGCACAAGAACTATGGAACGATGCACTTCCGTTGGTTACAAAGGAAGTTCATCAAGCGTTACTCACCAGCTGTTGCAGTCGACCTTTATTGTACTTCCACTTGCATAGTTATTATCGTCATGCTTACAAGGACACTGGCTTTCGGACACACACCCACTGCCACTCTGAATAGTGCCAGCAGGGCAATGACAGCCGTCAATGCAGGTCTCTATACAAGTGGGCTGAAGGTCGTTGGCTTCACAGCTCTTGGGACAGGCAGGACCACACTCACTGTACACCTTCCCGTGGCCGCAGTTCTTAGCTGCAAAACAGCAAAAAGCAATTGCAGGAAATTCGGGGTTTCTCTTGACAACAATTTTAAAAGGCTGACCGGGTTACCCTGTTGAAATAAGAGTAAATCTACCTAACTCAATATTCAAAAACTGGAAAAGAAATTTTTGATGAAAAACGGCTATATTTCGATTCCTTACAGAATCATCGGGCTGTAAAAATAATATTTATAGTTATAATAATAATAATAATAATAGTTATATAATACTATCAATACTAATATTAATGATAAGCTTAGAACTTCACTGTATAAGCGCTATATAAATATTCTTATTATTAGGTTCTACATTTATCTTGCTGCCAACTCTGTGCCTGTTATAAACAAACAGTAAAAAGATAAAGAAATTCAGCTATGTTCTTGTTAACTATAACTAATACCTGCAATGTTGAATCTAATGAGAACTCGGCTTACTACGCATAGTTCAAGGAAACCTATTATACACCTAATTCAATAAAGGTTGCTTTGTAGAAAAGACCTGTATACTACAAGAACCTATTGCTCATACTTGGTTTCTTAGAATATTAACGAGATACATGTTATGTAATTTATTTTTTCTGAAGGATCCTTTCTTTTACTGGGTGTAGTATGGAAAGCAAATTAAAAGTTTATTAATCAACACCAAGCTGAAACCTAGTCTTCTTTAGGTGGATTAACATGTACATAAGTCCCATCCATTTCTTCTGCTCGCTTGAGCCTAACTAAAATGCCAATAAACGATAAAATACATTTTCCCAATTTCTTTCTGTATATTGTTCTGTACTTACGACATAGATGTCTAGTTCTCCAGTTCAGTGTGACTTTCATGTTTGCGCATGCTCGAGAGTACTGGGTCAGCGCCGCGCAGGCGCACCCTGAGTGTTGGGTGAAATTACACGAGCACACGTCCGCCTCGCACTTCTTAAGGAAATCGCCTGGGTTAACTTTGCTGTGGCATGGTTGAAATGCATCCTCGAGGAGAACTGAGCACATGCGTCTAGCGGCATCCCGGATTGCGCCTCCAGCATTTTGACAGATGCCAGCAGGCTCTTCAGTGACAATAGCACAGGACTCCCCCGGCCTGGGCATTGCCCAGCTATTACCAAAATCCTTGGTGGTCTGTGCTTGCAGCCCAGAAGCCATTCTGAAGTCATCCCGTGGAACACCATTGAAGTTACCACACAAACCGCAAGTTTTATTTTTGAATTTTCCAGCAAGAGCCACATAAATACTTGTGTCTCCATCAAACTTGATCTCTAGATCGTCACCCAAAGCTCTTACCACCACATAAGATAGGATCTTGGTGATAGTAACACCAGCTTCCTTGAGGGGTAAACTAACGAGCTTTCCATTTACCGTTGTCACGTGTCCTGTGGCAACTCTGTAGACCTTGCTATCCACATACAGGACCATGGCACGGGCACAGGATCCTGCACCATCTGAGCATGCGCGATTGTTTTCCACGTGAACAGAGAACTGATCCGATCCTGGTTGACAGTCTTTGGCTAGTGCGTACGTACACTTGCCCAGGAAATCAAAATGTTTGCCATCGAATGTGCGATAGTGAGTCTGCCCCCACGTGGAGCACTGAGTTGTCATCTGTGGCGCCACCGTTAAGGCACGTGCTGTCAAACATAAAAATAACGCATATTTTAAAATGTACCTAATTCAAAACATTTAGGCACAGTTTTGTTGGTGTGGATAGGAGCTCAAGTGGATAAATAGTTGGTAATCTGATAACCTATCCGTGGACAGGGACGTTAAGCCGTTGGTCTTGTCTCTCAACGTTCTATATCGGGGGACTTAAAAGAACCCACACACTTGTCGATAAGAGTAGGCTAATGCCCGTGTTGTAGACTGTCATCTTCTCCTTTACAAAGGGACCCAGTCCTAGAAGCCGGGACCACGTGTCCTATTGAATGTGCTCCCGCTGAGTTCCATATTCAGCAAATTTTGTAAACAATAACATTGTCAATCCAACATTATCTTGTCACAAGGGAGTAGGAAAAAACGTAGCAAGAAAGATTCTAATCCACGTGTAGCAACAGGTGATAACAACTGTTATCAAGATAAACAAAAAGGGGCATGTTGCTCTTGCTTGGGTGCCGGGGGCATCGTCAGTATCTCAACTTTACCTCTAATGAACAAACGTCTGTGCCTCTGTATAACTAAGGGTTTAGAAGAACAAATGATGGTTTGGGTTTCGTTTTTACTACTTACCCGTACGTATTACAACCTTGTTTCCTGGTAAAAGTGCGTCAACGTCTTCCTCAACGAAAGATACTTCTGTCGTGAAATATGAAACAAAATGTTATATAGAGTATGCGTTTAGCATTTTAGGCAGGTAAATCGGACATAACTTTAACAATCATTCTGCCGACTAACAAGAAAATATGGAGTTTATCATATAGCCAATACTGTCTTTCAATTTTACAATAAAAACAACTGAGCAGAATCTATACAATAATACACACTATAGTAATGTTAGCTAATTCCAGAAAGGTTTTGGATTCCTAACGGAAAAAAGGAGGGAATATTATTTAGCTTGCCTTCATAAACATTTATGCGATTACAAGTGAAAGCGTACAGTAAAATCCCGCGTGTAAGAACACAGGTTTTTACTGTATTCAAACCGTTTCAATGTTATTTCAAAGGATACTTACTTGTGTTGCAAGTTTCGCCGTGTAATCCCTTGGGACAATTACAGACATTCGGGGCTACACAAGCCCCTCCATTTAGACACGGCTCATCACATAGGGCTGAGTTTAAAAAAGTAATGTAAATAGGTTGGGGTTTTAAGGGTTATATGTTTGGTGTACCGTGTGGTAATCCTTCTCACCCAAGCGGATGGTCTCTCTTTATTTTGATTTAATTTAAATTTAATTAAATTTAATGTATGACCAAATAATTGCACACACAAAGTTTATAAGAATCATCTATCTGAGGAACCTAGATGTCCAATAACGTGCACAGGCACGTATGTCACAAGTGTCTCCCTGCCACCCAGGAACAGATGCACGATGGGCTTATAAGAGGCATATATTTGACGTACCTAAATGGATAGCTACTAAGCTTCAGCAATCATATCTTTTCAGCCAGGAAACGGTCACATTGGTCTTGTAAGAGGTATATGTTTAACGTAGCTATGTGACGGGTAGCTCCTTTCCACCCAATAACGCAGAAACAATGGGTTTAGAAAAGACGCACATGTTTGCCGTTCCTATATGGACAGCTACTAAGGTTTGGCAGGTGGATCTTTTCTACCCAGGAACACAAGCATTTTGGTCTTCTAAGAGGTATATATTTGACGTCCGTACCTATATGGCAGGTAGCTCCTTTCCACCCAGGAACACAAGCATTTTGGTCTTCTAAGAGGTATATATTTGACGTCCGTACCTATATGGCAGGTAGCTCCTTCCCACCCAGGAACACAAGCATTTTGGTCTTCTAAGAGGTATATATTTGACGTCCGTACCTATATGGCAGGTAGCTCCTTCCCACCCAGGAACACAAGCATTTTGGTCTTCTAAGAGGTATATATTTGACGTTCGTACCTATATGGCAGGTAGCTCCTTCCCACCCAGGAACGCAGGTGCATTGATCTTCTCCCGTGCACGTCCCTCCGTTCAAACATTCTGGATCACAAGAGGAGCCTGAGCAAAGAGTCTGAATTAGTGTTCACTCCATGAAACAGCTCGCTAGTGTTATTCGTAAAGTTTTGCATTGTGTATAGTGTGGTATAGTATGATATGATATGATATGGTATGGTGTGGTATAGTATTGTTTTGTATTGTACCATACTGTGCTGTACGGTACTGTTCTCTATTGTACTATATTCTATTGTGTTGTATGTTTTGTATTGTATTGTGTTGTACTGTATTGTATTGTATTATATTATGTTGTATTGTACTGTATTGCATTGTACTAAATTGTACTGTATTACATGGTATGGTATCGTATTATATTGCACTGTATTGTATTGTATTATATTGTATTGTATTGTATTGTTTTGTATTGCATTGCAGTACATTGTGATGCGTTTTGTTGTATTGTGTTGTGTTGCCTTTTTTGCTATGTTGCGTTATTAAAGTTGTGTTGTGTTGTAGTTGTTACGTAAGTTTTTTGGGGACTTATCTGGATTCAACCAGTGTTAAAAAGTTTTAAGTAAACTGGTATTTTGTCTGAATAAATACGTTCCAGGCAATCTCGTGGAACCTTTTCAACGAAAACTTAGTGATAAAAATTGATTATACATGAGACTCTTCAAATTCACTTTTGAGGTTGCATTTTTGTTGCTTTTGGAAGGGCGCTAAAATTCAACAAGCTGGAGTTTCTGAAGAAAGTCTGGTTAAGAAGGTTCAAAAATTTAATTCAAAACCTATCTATCCCAATTGATTTTATAAAGATTTTTCCTCACGAGTGCGTTTTTCTTTCATATGACGACTTTATTATTTAATCCAGCAGTCGCCACAATTTGGTTGATACCATTCCTGGCATCAACCTCAAAGAATTTGTTTAACAAAGTGAGAAAAATTGCTTCTAGTTCTACTAATTCGTGGCACTAACCTCAATATAGTGTCTGAGACTAACCTGCGGTAAACTGATCGCAGTTGACGCCCGAATACCCGTCGCAGCACAACCTCTCTGTGAATTGCACAACTCTTGTTGCCAACTTTGTCAGCGGAATTCGTGTAAGTCTGGAAGAACAGATCAGAGGAACCGACAGAAATAATCAACCCTTCGAGTTCCCTATTTTAAGAGTGTGTAGCTGATCACAGTAAATTCCATTGCTTCCGTTCCTACATGATCTCAGTATAATATCCATTCATAAGAAGAAGAAGAAAGAGGAAGAAGAAGAAGATGAAGAAGAAGAAGAAGAAGAAGAAGAAAAGAAGAACATGAAGAACAAGAAGAAAAAGAAAGAACAAGAAGAAGTCTAACAACAAAAACAGCGACAGCAAAAAGAAGAAGAAAAATACAAGAACAAAATTAAGAAAAAGAAGAAGAAGAAAAAGTAGTTGTAGTAGCAGTAGCAGTAG
>JAOEJI011236222.1:0-12489 GCA_025448255.1 Umimayanthus chanpuru
ATAATAATAATAATAATAATAATAATAATAATAATAATAATAATAATAGGCGTTTATTCATAATTGGCTATCGGCTGTTGTGGTGTCCCTGTCTACACCTCCTGTATATTGTATCGTGTTCCTTTTACTTTTTTTTTCTCTTATTATCATGTGTGAACGTAATTTACGTAGACGAAGCATAATAAATAAATAAATAAAATTGTCGCGCTACAAACGAATTGCGAATTTACATTATTTTTATTATTATTATCATCATTATTATTATTATTATTATTATTGTCATTTTTATTATCATGTTGTCGGACGAAATCTTTTTAAAGGTAGATGTTCCTCAGTTGTAAACGCATTCTACTCCTCGATTGAATGTGATCCAGCCGAGAGTAATTAGTCTCAGATCACAAATAAAAAAGATGTAAAAGTCCTCCCTTTCAAAAACTTAAGCATCATTGCCTAATAATTAAATCCTTGTATCTCAACCTGTAGTTCCATTTTTGCAACTAAATTGTTCCAGGAGGGTGTTGAGATTGTATGTGTTTTTATTGTTTCATTTTTTGTTTTGTTTTTCCAATCTATTTAACGTCTTAGTTATTTCAAAATGGTCTGTACCTTCAGTTATTCGTGCACTATTTTCAAATAACCAACCTATATGTTAATATTGATGTACAAATAGAATTTTTTGGATTTTTTTGTCGTTGTTTTAATGTTGTTCTAGTGTCAAGGCTGAGCTAAGGATAAGTTTGTGACATCGGTTTACAGTTAGTATCCAATTCTCGCTGTCAACAATATAGCTCATCCTGTTCAGATTTTGACTCAGATCATTTGTCATTATGTTTCCTGGGCTTATCAGCTACGAAACAATTGCAGTATGCCAGTGAACTTGACATATCCAAAGAACGGCTTTTTTTCATCAAGAGCTTAATTAAACTAAAGAAAACCCATGATCACAAACTTTATGGCAACTTACTGAACTCTTCATTCCTCCGGGGCGAGTACTTACCTTCATTGTGGGTAAGGAGTGTCTCGCCCAAACCTTCACTGAAATTCTGACCTTATTTCAGAACCGAAGAATCAACTTTCTATATCCTGTTTCAAGCCAGACGAAATACGCATACCAATTTGTCTGTATTTTATTCTGAAATCTGCAAAATGACAGAAATCTCAGAGAAACTTAAGAATAAAGTATAGTTCATAGATTTTATGTGAAAATCGTAGTTTTTTCAGTCTTGTCAAGCAAAATGTCTGTTTCTATACCAAATTGGCCTGAAAACGATACCCTTAAGGGCGGCGCATATCCGTATAGTCAATTGAGTACTAGTGGAGTACCTCGGAAATTTAATTGCGGAGAGCAAATGAAAAAAAATCGTGCCCAAAAAGAGACAATTATATTTGATATTCGACAAGCCTAACTAGTCAACTGAGTAACTTCTGAAGGTAAATTGCCGTTATTAGTTGCTCTTTCCCTTTTTTGGTCGAAAGTTTCATTTTTTAAAAACCTCCCACCTAACCAAAGTTATTTCAAATTCACAAACATCAATTGTTAAAAACGTCTGGCAAAACCATGCTAATCACAGCCTTATTAACTTTGGCTGATATCGCATTGTATTACACTCTCATTCTTAGAATATTTTCACGTTTGTGAAAGCACTTGATACTTATTTTAAAAACAAAGCGAATCTAGTTCATTTTAAAGAACGTTCGGAACTCTCATCTCAAAACCTATTTAACTCATATCGACAACAAGTTTTGAATAGAGCAAGCGTGGTTGAAAACGTGTAGGCGAATTTTTTCTACTAAATTGGTTCTTAAGATATTCGGTAAAAACTGCCAGACGGTAAGCAAAATAGCCATTTCAACTTTACCACGCGATAAAAATGTGACAACGAGCTTGAATGTAAATCACCGGCAACATTTTGTAAACCACTCAACACCCTTTTTGATGACGTGTAAGCTATGCGGAGGCGGTTATGGGACTTCACAAAGAAAAAATTATTATTACGAAACAATTGGCTCAAGTTGTTTCAGATCACGTCAAATGCCATCAGCTTTTCTTGGATAGGAAATTGAATAACCTTTCCGAAAATATCTACCTTTGTGGAACTTAAAGGTCTATCGAAAGGTGCATCTGGTACTTTACATGTACACGAGTTTTTATGTTCCTTACTGACACAGCACCGCAGCTAGTGTTCAGATATTTGAAACTCGCGTGCGTCGCGTCGTTTACTTATTCAATGATTCATAGGTGGATGTGATCTTTATCAATTATATTGTTTTCTTCCATCGTGACAAGTTGTGACAGAGGTAAAGGTCGTCACCAAAATGCTATTGTGGCCCAAAACCCAGGGCAGACGATACAGAGCTACGTAGTATTTTACTTCTTGTTTATACATTTAAATTAAGGATGAAGAGACCAACAACCGTTTCAAATATCATGAATTCGTCTACAAAGTGACCATGTACTTGCATTTACTTCTACATTTCATTAAGTCGGTAAAAAATCGTAAGATATCACACCAACAATAAAAATCTGAATAAAGCTAATACAATGAAATATTACAGACTATTAGCTAACTTATATTTAAATTATAAACTATCTACGGATGTGGCATTCACAATATCCTTGGGAAGGGAATCCATTCATTAATTGTTCGTGGGAAAAAAGAAAAGTTAAAATATCCTAGCTTCTTTGCTCTAGGAACTACAAACTTAAAATCGTAGCTTCCACGGCTTCTTCTTTCATTATTTGGTTGTAGATGGGCTTCTACTGAGAAATCTGTTAGATTGTGGGAGAGTTTATACATAAAATATAATCTGGCGTTTTCCTTCTAGCGGCTAGGGTTTCCCAGTTAAGTACCTGCAGCATTTTTGTCACACTTGCAAGGGGTTGTAGCTGCCCACGCAAATCGCGCTGCCTTTCTCTGAACTCTCTCCAGCTTTTGAATGTCCTTCTCGTAGTAGGGCGGGTAGTAGGGATCCCATGCGGCACTTCCATATTCGAGGGTTGGTCGGACTAAGGTCTTGTACGCCGTTTCTCTTATCGATCTGGGACAGATATGTAAGTTCCGTCGCGTCGCACAACGCCAAGTACTTTTGATGCTTTGCTTGATTTGGGACTGACAATACGTGTTGATCCTATTTCAGTTTCCTTGTTAACATAATTCCTAGATGGTTGCGCCCTTGTCCGAACCGAGAAACTGAATCTGAGCAAAACTATATATATTTTTGAAGATGACAGCTTGCTTTGAGGATAATAGTCATCATTTCGGCTCGTCACGCATTGACGGGACAATTGCGTGACTAGCCGAATGAACGGCTGCAAGATGAGAGATCTAGAGAGAGAGAGTATGGTGATATTTGCCCCAGTTCTACTTGCTGATATTGGCCCTGAAAACCGCCTGATTAAACATAACCAATAGCAACGTCTGATTTGTCACTCAAAATTGTTGCTGAATCATAGCTTATAATTTTATAAAGCGGAACACTTCTTATAGCAACTCATATAAATATTCGTATATTCAGACTAGCTTCGTCTCGTGATAGTCCGACCTTTTGATGATTGTCTGTTCACAACAAATTCACCTTTCAAAAATATACTTCAGAAAGGACTCATCGAAAGCTGAAGTACGGTGGTGATACAATCCCGAGTGCATGTATGCTTCTGTCCTCGGCTCTACAGAACTGCATAAATCTGCACACGACATAGCCTTTTAGTACCTTATAAACAACTGGTTGGAACGAGAAAAAGATGGCATCTTCAGTTACCACTTGGCCTGAGCCCGCTCCGAACTGGTACGAGGCGAAAAAGGTGTGGAAATGGGGATGGGAAGCCCACGTATTTGGGTTTGCATCTCTGTACATTCTTGTCGGATTGTACACAGGGTTTAAAATGTTTGTTCAGAGAAGTATCTATCTCAAGGGAAAGAAACTTCATGCCCTCTTTCTCAACACCATGCTTTTAATGTTTTCGTCTGCAAGAGCAACTGTTCTGTTGTGGGATCCATATGCATCAAACAGTTCATCCTTTGTTTTACTGGTGTTGTGTGTAATTATACACGGGATAGCAATGGCGTGCATAACGTCCGCCTTCAGTGTGCTGCTGTTATGCCTCTTGGACAGCACTAAGCTGTCTCTTGCTCCTCCAAGATTTCAGAAACTTCGTTGTCTCATTGGAATATGGGTGATTAATGTAATGTACGTAGTAGTATCGGATGTAACCGTGGCATTTCACAACTCTGCCAAAGCAATGATTTTCGTTTGTCAAGTACTATTTGCAATTTGGGGCTTGGTAGTATCTGTTGGATATGCAGTAGCCGCCTACAAAATACGAAAAAACCTCGGCTCCTCTCGCAAAACCTCACAACACAATAGTCTTTCAAAGGAGTCGTCAAAAATGCACCATCTTACAATATTGATGTGTGTTGCCTCTGTCGAGGGATTCTGCCTGTTTGTCATGGCAATCTACATGGCCTGTGGTGTGAATGGAGTGTTCAACGATAGCAACAATGTTAAGATCTGGCCGTGGTTTGGTTTACAGACATTTCTCCGGATTCTTGAACTGGTCATGTGTTTGATCATCTTTGTAATTGCGTTGAAATCAACTTCAACTGATAAAGGGGTTAATGGCAACAAGGCTTCGAGCACCCCAGCGTCACCCCAGACACCACAAGGCAATTTTTTTGTAAGATCGGAGGCCAACGAAATTAAGGACTCAAAGCTCTAGTGCTCACCCGAAAGTGAGAAAGAAGACTGAAACAGTTTCCATTGATTGGATTTTTACCTTAACGTTGAGCTGAAATATATTTGACTTCCTCAGTTCAAACATATTATTAATCAATATAAAGTTTACAATATTTTGCTAGTGTGTATTAAAAAAACAGTCATTGACTGTAGCTACGGCGAATTCCGATTTTTGTGTTGGTTTAACAAATACAATGGCAAATAGACTAGAATAACTTTTGTAAAGACTGAGGCGCTCAGACCGGGCGTATTTGACAAAGACAGTGATATTGCTGAGTCAGCCGTGAAAGTAAAAAACGTCATTTACACTTTGTCCTTCTTGCTAACACCAGGACAAGTGATTTGAGGAACGATGCCAGACAAAATATGTAGGACTGTGAAAAGTGATAATGATTTTGAGTCTTGCTGCAAGCATGAGGATAGTCATGTATAGTTCATGTGGGTGAGCTGTAGTTTCAGCTCAAATAAGCTTGATCAATGTTGCCAAACCGGTGATATAGCAACAAACATTCAGAAAGATAACTGTATTCTGTGAAAGAATTAAAAGGATATATTACATTGAAGAGCATACTGCGAGGAAAATAAACAACCTTGAATACCATTTAAGCAAATGGGAACCTTTGCGTGCAGTCATACGATGAGTAGGTGTTCGCCACGGACTGAATATATATCTGCCAAAAGATATAATACCTACAACTGTACCTAATATCATAAAATATTTTGTGTGTGTATGTGAGTGTGAACGTGGTTTTAAAAAGGTGAAAAGAAAAAAATATCCCTATATTATTATAAATATCTATCTCAATTTAACTTTTACTAGACTGTAATGTGCGAGTCAATTCCAGCTGCGAGCATTCCCCCCCCCGGGCAACCCCCCGGGCATACCCCGGGCATTTGAAAAAAAATTTCAAATGCCCGGCCCTGCGGGCAATTTTTGTCGGCAAATGCCCGGCCCCCCGTTCCTTCTGTGGTGGTCAAATGCCCGGCCCTCCAGTCCATTCGATCAATATCCAAATTACTAGTTGCCATATTTTACTAAACGTAACTGTTTCAGCTCAATATAACTGCATAAAACAGGTCACGAAAGGAGTCACTCCGACTGAAAAAAGACAATTGAAAGCAAATGGTTCTATTACTTTTAATTTATAGGTCTTTTATGTTCGATAAACGCTCTTCACCTACTCCAAAATGACAGTGTTTGACTGCTTGAAACCCTTGACTCTGAGCGCCGTCGGAAATGACGACAGGGTGTTACGAAACAAGTTTGTTGTTGTTTGCAAATGCCCGGGGGCCGGGGCACTATTAACTGTCAAATGCCCGGCCCCCTGGACTCATCTTGAAACAAATGCCCGGGGTTTGCCCGGGGGGGGGATGCTCGCGGTTGGAATTGACTCGCACATAAAGCTACAAAGGTGCAGAAGTTAATAAATTACAAAAACAAAAACAAAACAGCATTCAGATACAGTAAGAGTAAAATTCAAACAAACTCATGTGACGAAAATTAATATTGTTCCATGTTAAGTTGTCGAGCTTACGTATTTAGAGTCTAAATGGTTTTCGATCTAAAGAACAAGAATCCGATGAAATCTTATCTGCTAACTAAACCGAGGGCTGATTTTCAACTAAGAATTGAAGGTTCACAGCTGAATGAAAACACTTTTTCTTTTTTCCATGTCAGTGAAACTAACTCAAGGAGTCCTTTAAATAACTAATGAAAAATAAACAAAATATAATTGGTTGCAAAATACTGCCTTTATCCATTCAGTTGTTCAGACGCTGTATATCAGCGCTTGGATACACATGCAGTCCACACATTAGATAGGCCGATTAACGGGTTATTATGTAAAACGGAGATAAAATCTTGAGTATTCCGTAATGTCAATAGTAATGATCAAGTGAGATTCAAAACAAAAAGTAAGGCCAATATTGGCCTTCAAAACACTTGTCGTGTGTGGTAAAATGCGATGTGATATTGCGTTCAAATGCATGTCACAACATGTAACAGTTGCCAATAATAAAATTATGAGGTTAGCCAACTTTACATCATTTCCATTGGGCAGAAATAGACTTAATTGTGCCAATTTTAAGTGGGGTGAGATAATCGGTGTCACTAAATTATGCAGTCAAACAGTGAAAAGTGTTAATTCGGTTAATCAACATATATAGTGAAACTGGTTATGAAACTCGTCAGTTTGTTTGTTATATGGTTTTGTTCTATGAGCTATCTCTTTTATTCGTTGGCCTTGACCATGCACAAAACACAAATTAAAGGTATTGAAATACAAATGAACAACTAACCAGTAGAATATTTGAGCTCACACGTAAAACAAAACTGAATGTGCACGGTCACGTCACGGTTTATTCAACCAGCACAACACAAAGTGAAACTTGAAAGTTGTTGAGCTTTCTAACCGTTTGGCTTTATCAACAATGGTTTCAAAACCAGATTATTTCTTTGAAAAATGTTATGAAAGCATACACTCTTGTTTTATAAGAACTTTTCTTATAAGAATGCGAGGCTGAAAAATTTCCAAAACTTAAGAACCCTGAGGCCGAGGAAAGGCGAAGAACTCTAATTAGTTTAGATACTGCATAAAATCATGGAGCTAATTTGTTTCTTGGCTTATGTAAGCAGTGCAACATCGCCTATAGTGTTGTTCATGTATAACTTTGTTTTTAATATATTCTTGGTAGCGGCTGATTAATAAAATAAAGCGTATTTATGCCTCCGGTTGGTTTGTGCAAATGGAAGATAACAAATGTGCACCCAATACTAACAATTACGTTTAAGAATGATTTACTGAGAACATTTGAAGCTGAAACCTTCAGAATGTTTAAGAACATTCTTTCCCATGCCAAAACTAACAAGAGTTGTAAATGTGTAGAGATCTGGAAATTGTTTGTACACAACGTTTCTGCAGTTGTTTAAACTGCTCACGCGCGCGCCATGTGCGTCATCACTATACAATTGCGGTGGAATCTGCTTCAAATGAAGTAGAAGTTAATAATGACGTTTTGAGGGCATTGTCACCTAATACGCAAGAGAATCTTTGTTTTCATTCAAAACTCTCAAAATGCTCAACAGCAAACATGACAGTTCTAACACTGACACAGATTTCATTGACTGGACAAAAACCTGGTTCACACTTGTGAGATGTTGATGATTAATAAGATATAGAAGTGAGCGAAAATATAGCTGATTATAATTACTGAATACAGCATAAATCCATTTAATGAAAGAATCTGCCTCAGAACATCAAAACTGCTTCCAACAATCATTTCAATATTTACGTCAAAGACAAACTCCCTGTTTATCAGCTGCTATAAATTGTGAATTTGTAATTTTGATAATAAGTTTTATTTCCTTACAATTCGCTAATTTTTAGTGTCTTTTATATGAAAAAGGGAAGAATATCAACTATTTTCTTCCCCCGCCACATCTATTTAACTGTTTCGTGATTTATTATTTTGTTTTTGTTACGAAGAGAAAAAACTGGTCTAAACTAATGATTCAGACGCTCCTATAGGCTTATCAACGCTTGGGTCCACATGAAAATGGGTCATACTTTAAAACTGATTGTGGTTAAGATTCCACAGTTGATTGCTCCATATAATGATCGAGTCAGCGCACGTACAAGTTCCGTTCCCACAGCACTTATCAGCAGTAAAACTTAACACCAATACTGACGTTCAAAACACTTTATGTGTGTGAAGTATCGATACTTGCACAAAACTATTAAAAGGGTCGCCTACTTTAGCACTGCCCAGAAATAAGGTTAGTTGTGCAAATTTTGAGAGGAGTATGATATTGGTCTCACTAAATTACAGGCAAACCGGAGTGAAAAGTGTCAACATAGTAATCTACTTAATTTTGAGTATTCAGTAGTTTATTTGAATTTCCTGTATTTTAAAAAAAGCGCATCAGTATTGGGGTAGGAAAACTAATATTACGATGGTTTGAAGTTTGAATGAGGCTCTTTTCCTCAAACTTTATTTTGACACTTTCTGAAAAATTCAGTCTGACATTAAAAACAAGAAGGTAATAAATAGCTTTAACTCGCGCCGTTTTAAAGTAAACTGAAACATATTGCGTACACTTCAATCTCACTTGCTAGCTGGAGCTCATAGCTACTTTCGGGTAATGCATGTGCTGGACAATCGTGACATCCGTCTGACCAGTGTTTGACCCCATAGATAAATACAAAAACATAACGCGAAAAACAAAAAGAACGGAGCCCAAACCCTAACTCGTTGCCTGCGACACGAGCAATTAATCAAGCAGCACCTTGTTTTAGAAGTTGTTACTAGTGATCTTTCTTAAGGGTTGGATGTGCAGAGCCCTTTTAAGGCATAAGTTCTAATTAGCCCTAAACCAAAGCTTTCGAGTCTCAAAGTTAACTACTAACAGAGAAACAGTTTAAACCAATTGAGAATCGACTCCACTGAATATTCCCTGATCAGGAGCGGGGAATGGGGAGGGGGTAAAAGTGTCCGCAGACTACAGATCCGTTAGCATTATCGCTTTAATTTTCATAATAAACTTCCTTTCCCAATTACTAGTAGGTAAGTTCATACAAGTGCAATAGTTATTGATCAAGTCACATGTCGTCTCAATTTCGCCATCTTGGGATTTCTAACATCAAAAACATCTTATTTCAATTAAAGTTAGTGGAAAGCTGTTCTGTTACTTACTAATTCACAGACAAAATCGGAAAACTAAGAACACTAAGGACTAGTTATTTAAACGAAGTCTAAACCTTAGCCGATGTTCATCCTTTGTTCGCAGGTGTTAGGAACAATAGTTAGACACTGGTTAAGATTAGAACTTCCTTTGAATAACCAGCTCTAACTGTTTACCAAATAAAATGGTTCCTTGACAACTTTAGAAAAATCAGAACATTTTGAAGTTCCACCGTTAACGCTTCGTTCTTTACTTAGGTTCAGATGTTATAATAATAAAAATAACTTTATTCATGTGTCAATGTACTTAGCTAAACTAGCTAATTGGTGACACCTTTATTTTACTAACAACTATAGGTATAAGAATTAGGGCAAGGAAGTAAAAAAATAAACCTAAATGGAAAAATCTCAACAAAAAAAACTCAAAAGAGAATTTACACTCAATTGCAGATATCTACATGCATAAGATACAACTCCGGACAAAACAGGGTTAATTTAAATGTCCGATTTCCCATTTTTCTCGGCATGTTTTTCAAATGTGGTTTCTTAGAAGTTCAACAGCAGGTTCTTTAGAAAAGCCATTTCTCTTTGTAGTCAGTACATACTTTGCAGTACAGAACATAAACCTTCTACTTCCTTGTAGATCAGAAAAAGAAATATCTTTTCAGCCACACCTTTAAAAATTGGTTTTGAGATGTAGGGTATGGTAGAAATGAATTCGCCAAAGGAACATCCAATTGTCGACGGCGTGAGCAAAATAGAGAGTCTCAGAGTTGCAGACTGATTCCCCTTTTCTTGTAATCTTAGGGTAACGTAGCTCATTTTTGTGGATTAGAGTTTCGTACTTTAACTTTGATATTTTTCTTAAAAAATACTGTTGTTTGCAAAATAGACAAAAGTTTTTAGAACTGTGGAGCGTATTTTTCTTGATTTTGCGATGTCCATGGCAATGCGCGAAATCTGCGAAAATCCACGATCAAGACCCAACTTTTGCATACAAGAACCATTCATTCGAGATGCAGTTTTCGCAAATAATGAAAAAACTTCTAAGCAGAAATAATTTTCTCGTAGATAATGGAAAAAACTCATCATTCAGTTTTGCCAAAAGAGTATTATCGAATTGAAGCCTCACTGGTGACATACATTTCGATTTCTCGAGATAAAGAGGCCGAAGTGGGAACTTTTTTAACTTTAAAAAGTCGAAACTTAAAGTCGTAACTGTTTACGGAGTTACAGCTTATACGGAGCTATTGACTACCTACATAGCACTTGCAACTTGCCACTTACTGTTTTTCACTTGGGACTAACAAGCTACCACTTAAAACTTAGCCATCGTACAACCCCCTCCCTCTCCCCCTCCTTTTTTTGATGTCAAAGAAGAAACTGGCTTTAGTCTTAGTTAGTCCGCAACAGCAGAACTGGGAGAGTATTTTGATGGTATACTTTAAACTTTTCCTAAGGGGTTTCGCGTCCTTGCATCCGCAATTCGGCGAAATTAGATATTTAGGTTTTTACAACGGTGATCGCTCGCATTGAGTTTCAAATGCATAATAAAATTTGCAATCAAAAGCATATAATTATACAACTGTATCATAGTGAATCAGCTGACGCCACAACATATACAAGTTTCTATATTTTATTGTTATATAGGAAAAGTTAAAGAAGTTATGTGGGGATACAATATGGGGCTTATGCCAAGTACTGGATATTCATTAAGACTCTATATGAGGCTTATACCAAGTATTGGACATTTCGTTGCTACCTTGTATTGTGCTTATACCAAGTACGTGACATTTTTTGGGATATGCGAGGCGGGTCTGGTGTTTGAAAAGGCCACTCTTTTGGGGTTTTTTTTTGTCAAAAAACTATTTTTCGTACATGTATTGGATGAATTTATTTACTTTTGCAGCAGTCTCCACAACCGTGGGCTGGCCTAGCCTACTCAGGTTTGATTTCAACTCAGTTTAGGATTTTATCTTCTGTCTTCACCAGAACTCGTTGTAACTTTGCCAGCTTTCTTAAGTTTTATTTGAGATCTTTTAAGGCTTTACGGTCGCTTTTAGTCAAACTGTCTTTTGGTTTTATACATGTGGCTTTGGAAAGGTCAAGTTGGACTGCGTCAAGATAGTTTTCTTGGACAACGGATTGGTTCCTGTGAAATGATGTGGTTCTTGTTTTTGGTTTGCGAACAAGTATCGAGGGAGTATCCTTCTAGTGAATTCTTCTAAATATTGTATATTTTGCTTTTTAAGGATTTTTTTGATGTTGGTGTGGGAACAAAGTTAAGCTCTTTTGTTAGAAATTTGATCTCGTTCTCGCGGTTCTCCTTTCTCGACCGACTGGAACGCCGAGCTGCGAAGGCTACTGTTCGTATCTCTCTAAGTCTTTGGTTCTTCCTTCTTGTTTCCATGCTTTAGTTTTTGATTGAGGGATATTTGGGATTGGTTTTGTTTTTAGTTTGAGAATAAATATTGTTGATGCGTTTGTGTTCATGTGTGTTGAGGTTTTGTAAGCATTTATCGACTCAGTAGGCAGACTTTGCTACCTTTATCTCTAAATTGTTAACAATTTCTTTTACTTGATAACGTTAACGTTTCACTTTAATTAGACAATATTGGAAAAAATATAGTATAATAAGGCATGTTTAAACAGAACTAAAACATTCCTTATAAAAACAACCCCCTGATAAAAATAGAAATGCAATAGATAAAAGCGAAACAATTGAGTAAAAACGAACGTAAACAATAAATCGGTACCTGACAAATTATATATTGAAAGCTTGACTGACTTACAAACTAGTCAGTTGCTCCGACGAAGGGCTAACGCTCGAAACGTCAGCTATACTGTATACATCAAACCCCACAGGCGAAAAACATACCATATCAACCCCTGTTGATTAAACCCATATTCAGCTTACTCGCCAACGCAAAAAAATTGCTTTATCAAAACTGGTCTTCCAGTGTTGACTTACAAACTAACCAACTGCCAAACAAATTAAAGTAACAGACTGACTGACTGACTGACTTACTCAGGGCCGTAGCTAGCATCAGGCAGGGAGGGCAAATGCCCCCCCCC
>JAOEJI011237333.1:0-12487 GCA_025448255.1 Umimayanthus chanpuru
ATCCATATTTTACTTTTGCTTTTGAAAGTTTGTTGCCGCAAACTCTACAGAGTGTCTTGAGTAGCTCGACATGAGCCAAGTTGACCTCTTCGCTCTTGGCCATAATTTGATGCTGGTAGTGAAATTTACCAAAATATTAAATGAAGATGATACGAGAACCCCAAGCAATGAAGTAAAAAACTGATTGCCTCAGATGAAAGTTATAAGGTTTAAGATTGTGGGGGATGTATTTATTTGAGGAGGAAAATTTCGAAAAGACAAATATTTCATTGACAACATCTCGAATGAATGCAACGCGCTTCCGCCATTGCCCCCTCCTTCCCGTAGATTCATTCGCGTATTTTGTTTATTCCTTTCCACCACACCAAAGGTTTTGACACCTATGGGATGACTTCATCCCAATGTTATTTTAAAAATGTCAATTGCGCATAAATATCTTTTATCACTACTTTCTGGGCATCACGATTTTGTTTCAGCTCCGAAGTAATATGTGCGAACGACGCATTGCAGTTTAGTATTAACAGAGCCAATAACAAAGGCATTTGTCTCAAGTTAATAAAGCGCGGTTACCCAGCTAATGTCTGCTCAGCAGCCGTTTGAGAGTGCCATGCAACATGTGCATACTATTGGCAATGTGCTGATATGAAAGAATTGAATATATATTAACGCTTTGTCTTTTATAAAGTTATGACCAATAAACAGCACCAATTGGTATAAACTATTATCGATTTATCGATTTTTTTCTTTTTCACGTTGTTTTAACATCGACCATGTAGTACTAATAGTATTCCGATATATCTGAAAAAATATCAAGGGTTTTTAAATTGGTATTGATTATTATCGATTTTACATCGCTTTTTTGTGTTTCACTTTTTCTAAACATGTACAGTTTATTTAGAACAATATTAGAAGGGATACTGCAAAACTTTGGCTCTTTGCGTTCATAACTATGAACTAAATCAAATTATTTAATTATTGTCGAGAATTCTTATTTCAAATTTAAATAAATTTATTTGTTGGGATGCTGGTCTGTATCTGATCAGGTCAGTTTTTATGAAGTAAATTGTTATTTTTCAATGGCAACGTTTCCAAGTCCAACGAAAGTCCAACTAGTATACAATTATTAGCCAAATAACAAACAAGTCATAACCCAGCAGGTACGTAGGTCACGGTATTTACGGTTTTTTTCAGGCCTGTTGGAATATTAAAATTAAATTAAGTGGCAACAAGGATTTTGCGTAGTTCTTATAATCAGACCAATTTATGTCAATTTTCAATATTTGTAATGCTAAAACGCGGATTTTATTAATCAAATGTAGTTGTAAATTAAATTGAAATTAGATGCAAATGGTTTTTCTTGTAAAGAGTTTATATGGAAACAATATGCATTGCAATTTCTTAATGTTTAAAATCAATATTTTGCGTGGCTAATCGATCAGAATTGACCAGCTGGTGGTGAAGAACAATTCTGCCAAGTTTCATGCTTGTATCACAAAGTGATATGTGTTATCTGCTCTAGTATGAGAGCAAAACCAAGTTTTTGTTCCAAACACAGCATTTGTGGGTAATCAAGCTGCTCTGTCTTCCCCAGGCAAGGATTTAGGGGAGGGGCTGGTGTTTTATAAGAGAATGACTGGAAACATCACAAAAACTTGAGTTGACCCCACCCCCAAACAATCCAAGAACTTTGGCTTACGCCCTCCCTTTTCTGAAATTTCTGGATCCACCCCTGTTCCCCAATCACTTGCTGAAATTTGGAAAATCGAAAATTTTGAATTGAATTGGGTATTGTCAAATTTTTAGTTTTTCCATCTTGCAGTGGGGGATAGAGTTGCATTATAATCCCCAGTCAAATCTCTCTATTTTAAAGCTTCATCGGTTGGACTTGGTATCTGCATGAGATTTGTATTTTAAAAGAAATTCTTTTTCAGCTACAGTTCTTCAACACTAACCTTAACTTGATGTACACAGAGTGCATCTTCTGAATCCATATAATCAGCTATTCACCGAAGATATTCAGGAAGGTATTGATCTTTATGGGGCATGGCATACAACTGCATCGAAGCAAGGGCATTAAGGATTGTTCGTTGGGAGGACATGTCCTGCCATGTCAGTCAGGTAACTGTAACGTTGGCTACAACAAAATGAAGCATAATTAATAACAAGGTTAAAACCACTTGATACTGACAGTGTTTAAGGAAGTGCACCGAAAAGTACACGCACTGCCTTTCCCCAGTTATTGACATATGAAACAAGCACGATGAACCATGGAATCAAGTTGATGGCCATATAAATGCATATGATATCAGATTCAGATGGCGTTTTGAAAACGTTTTTAAAAGTGACCTTAACGTAGAAACAGAGACCCCTGAATATTTCACAAGCTTCACTATCACAGAAATTACACATCGCCTTCATATTCAAACAATTATTGAAGCTGAAGAAATAGTATTTGAAAGAGAAGCCTGTTGCCATTTTGTTAGCTTGTAAAGATTGTTTCAGCTGTGCTGCGCCAAATGTTACGCGCACGCAACCTCGTACCCAGGGCTCTCACGCTGGATTCAAAATGGCGGACCTGACGGCGGACCCATTATTGTGAGTTTGGCGCGAGGGCCCTGGTTTGAGGTTGACCTGCTGCACCAATGATGCACATCCAATCAACCAACTTCCCAGAACTTCCCAGAAATTTCGAAATTAATAGTAACTTGTTATATTGCCATCACATGCTTGCATATATCTGCTTGTGGACATGCATATTCTAACATTGCCCTTGCAGGCTTAAATAAGGCCTACTCTATAGTAGTATCTTGCCTTAAGTCACAGCGAAACAAGGTGAGATATGTCGGGATAACGAAGATTGGAAGCTATTCGGTCATTGAGGTGTTAGTTGAGGCAAGATAGGGCAAGTTCTTACTAGATATAAACACGAGAATACATCCCAGAGTAGGCCCTAAATACTTCAGTCAACACACCTTTTTTGTTGCTTTTTTGCTTTTCTTCAATGGCGGTTCTTCATTAACTTCTTTGTCTTCATCTGTTTTGGATTAGAGGTCTGCTAAATCCCCGTTTTTTCTTTTCTTTTCTTTTCTAGCTTCCGCTGTTCTTCCAACATTTCGCATCAGTTATCTATATGAGGGATAAAAGAAAAACGTTTTTGTTAATACACTCGATGATATAAATGAGACATTGAACTAGCAAAGTGCTTACCTCCTAGGGCCACTATTTTTCCGGGGCATTGGACACTGTCCCAGTTAACACCAACATTTCCCACCACGATAGCCGTCCGTGAACATACCAGGTGCTTCACAATATCACGGATGACTGTTTTTCCCTTGTAAACCAGATAAGTGCTTCGCTTGGAATGCGTGTTGCTCTTCGCGGTGGCATGGATTTTGGAAAATATAGCTTTGTAAAATATAAATTGTAGAAATCTCTCATGGCTCAAAGAATGCTTAAGGCAAAGTGCATGAGGAAGTTTTTAAAACCCTTTTATGTTCAGCACTCAAATGCAATTTTTAAAACGTTAACTTATAAATAAACAGTGATTGTTTCGTTAATAGATGGATGAATGGGTCGGTAAACTGTTAGACTACAATGAGTATGATACACAGACAATAGGAATAAGCAACAAGAAAGTAAATATCAAAACTCTTTTTTTTAGTAGGGTGGCTGCTTTGGAGGCTTAACTTTATTTAAAGGCAAAATATGATGCACGGCCAAACTACCAAATGCGAGTTTTTCGCAACTTGTAAGAATTGACCACCAACTTATACAATTAAAATTTTGAAAATAAAAGCAACGGCATCAGTAACTGGATCAGTGAATGCGAACAAGAAACTTCAGCTGTCAGTTTGCACTTTTTTCCGAACAATGAAAAACTTGTTGAGACAATAATTACTGATCAACACAGTAATTGTTGTTTGATACGTTTAAAAAACATGGGTATATATTCTTTACTTCATATATCAAATTTAAAGAAACCTGGTCTTACAATGACTTATAAAAGTAAGTGTTCGCCGTTGCTTCACTGACCGATCTTTAGTCAAAGACAAACCTGTTTACAACACAAAAAAAATAACGTTGATAACCGCCAAATGTTACATGTAATAAAAAGTTTTAGCTGACATTCACAATTTTGCAATTGTCATAATTTGATCAAACATTCCCTCCAATACATATAAAACAGACGAAACTACAGAAGCTTTACAGTGTTTGTCAATTTTTGACAACAAAGATACGGCATGCCTCTAATCAAAGTTTGCTGGTAAGTCATTACGGACAAATTGTTCAGTAGGTAATGTAAAGGAATCAATGACTATGATACATAAACAAAAGAAATGAGCAACAATGTAGTAATTAGCAAAAATCTCTTCAGACACAAAGGCAAAATTGGTGCACGGTCAAAATGACGATTTGCGTCATACCACACAAAGGAAACGAGATTGCATTTGTTGCTACATGTAAGCCGATTCACAGTGTATGTTAGAAATGACCACCCATTTATAAAGCTTATTCGTAGATTTTGTCTTAAAATTTAAAAAAAGCATGTGAATTTTACGACATTTAGGCATTTGCAAACCTTTCAACAAGTTTTTGATTGTTACAACATGTGAAGCAACTTGCTGCTGCTTGAAAAGGCGGTTTTCTGCTTTCGTGCGCCGTAATTGTTTTAAGATGGTAACTAACATTTTGTGATCATGACATAATGATAGTGAGATAACATTTCAGAAAACGCTTATTGATGCATTTATTATCAGGTTTTTATTAGTAGAAGTAATATTTTCTGCTGACAGTGTATATTACTAAAGTACACTTTGTTTAATTTTTCTAAATGGGAAGACATCTTTCACAAACAGAAAAGGATATTATCATGCAGTTGAAATCAAGGGGAAAGACATGTATGGAAATTGTTAAATTTCTTTCTGACAATGGGTACAGGGTCAGCCAACAAGCCGTGGCACATATTCTGTCAAAACTCAAAGCAGCTGGCTCCGTAAGAGATTTACCGTGATCTGGCCATCCAGTGGAAAACATAAGTCCAGAATTGATGGAATTTGTTAGTGCAGAAATGGAGAACAACGACGAGCTGATGGCGCCAGGTCTACAGAGGCTGATTCAAGATAAATATAACTGCACGTTCTCCTTGTCCAAGATTAAGCGCCTGAGACAGAATCTTGGCTGGATAGCTACTGAAACAAAATACTGCCTGTTGATCATGCATGTAAACAAGGAAAAATGGGCTGCCTTTTGTCAGCAATGCCTTGAGAACAACGATAAATTTGAAGATGTCATTTTCACCGAAGAGTGCTCTGTGCTGATGGAGAAAAATGTTGCATTTAATAGTTTTAATTTAAAGTACTTGACATGTAGTTCATTTATGCCAAATATTATGAACTGTTGAAAACTCCTTCAAGGTGTAAATAATAAAAGAAGATATTGACAATTTAGACCCACAGCAGACACATAGTAAAGTCTTAAATAAGGTGTCTGAAGGAATCTTTTGCACCTGGAAGTCATAATAATAATGGTCTATTAGATTACACACAATAGCATAAAATATGAAATACAGTGTGTTTACAACAATGTCTATAATAATAAATATATAATAAAAGGAAGCTAATATGTACACTGGAGGATTATTTTGTCATTCCAATAATAATCAGTGGTAATTATGGCTACAACAAACATCAACACCACCCCCCCTCCCCCGTCACATATGCACATTGGTTGCCTACTCATGGCAAAAATTTAAATGGTGGCAAGATGTTTTGAAGACAGGTTTTGGATTTCAATAGGATTAAAATGAAGTACATAAGTGCATGTGCATATTGACAATCTATTATTTAGACTCCTCCCCCCGTGGACTCATAGTAAAACCTTAGATGAGGTGTCTTAAAGGAATCGTTTGCTCCTGGAAGTCCTTTTAATGAAGCTAATATGTACATTGGAGGATTATTTTGTCATTCCAATAATAATCACTGGTAACTGTGGCTATAAACATTAATGCACACCGACCAACCACCCCTCCTCCCCCCCCCCCACACACACACACACCACCATCTACCCATTAGGACCACACTGGCTGCCTCCTCATGACAGAATTTTAGAAAGTGGCAAGATGTTTTGCATTTCAATAGTGTTTAAAAATAAGTACATAACATAAGGAAAGCACTCTGTTCAATTTGGCCAACTGAACTACCCCCCGCCCACCCATGCACCAAAATTTGTACCATAAACATTGCTATGACTACTGCAGTTACTGTTCAATTAGGCGAAAACTTTCGTGATCCCTAGACCTTTGTGACGAGTTGTTACATGTATATTGACTGATGGGGAATAGATCCAAGTGTTATCATAGCCTTACAGTACATGTAACTGTTCATGTTTAGACGAGCTGTGCAATGGCTTGCCTATCTTTATTGTCTATATAATACTGCCTCCCATTTGGTGTTGTGGGGGTAATTACAATACGTAAGATGCACTGCAGTGAAACATGGCACATGTCTTCTCTTCCAGGCCAATGAAACGATGCAGCAGGACCATGCGGGTGCATGATTGATATGAGGACGTCTCCTTCTTCCTCAGATGCATCTCTGATCAAACCAATCCACTATTTATCATCATAAATGCAGGCAACATATTTGCCAATTTCGCAGTGACGTAATTCAACAGATCTCTTGGAGTCACTTCTAGTGGAGGTTGCCAGAGCATCTGGATAAACAGCTGCCTCTTGCAACCCGACACCCTCTTCAGCGTCAGTCTCTCATCTTGATGAAGCATAAAGGAGTGTTGGCTCCTTGTACCAGCAACCGTCTTTGCATCATGGAACCTCATTTCCTGTTGCTGAACATTTGCAGCCACAGCCTCTTTACTGACAAAGAAAAACTTCACATTCTTGATGTGGTTGCTGGCCCTGTTAAACAAGTCTCTTGGTGTAAGGATATGGCCTGTTGTAGTGACTTGAAGACTTACCATTGCTGCTTCCCTTTTGACAGTTCCGCCTACACCATCACAAGCATTTTCCCCATGGCTTGTAGGAAAAAAGTTCTATTCTGCTTCTAGGCTAAAATCAACACGATGGAATAGGAGATTACAGAAATTCTTATAATTCTTGTACTGGGACTCTGCTCCATCTGAGAAATGAGTTTTCTCAATCTGTGAATGGCTTTCTTTCAAGTATGAGATGATGACCTTCAAAAACTGTAAAGAGTGATAGTGTCATGCTTCAAGTGATTGCTTATCACACACACAAAAGTGTTCGAGTTGTCCATTCTGTTGGACATAGGCCACAAATGGATGAAGTGTGGCCTGGCTGTTATCCCAATGATACCCTTGGGCAGCATCCTGGACAACGAAAATGTAGTTTTCTGCAAAGTCTAAGATCAGCACTGCTTCATTGGCTGGAAGCTCTTCCTTTAGACTTGTTACATACTGTGACTGGTGCTTTGCAATGAAGTGTTGTGAGGTAAGACTATCTAACTTTCTCAACAAGATCTTCAATAAATTCATCAAGGGGCTTACCGCAATCCTGCAGAGTTGTTCTGTCAACTGTTACCCACTGCTTGTAGTACACAACTTCATCCGTTTCATCTGCTTGCAGCTCGCATAGTGTTTCCAAATATGATGTCAGTCCTTCTGCTCCTGGGCACTCTGAACATCTGTGAATCATGCACAGGTTCGAGTTGAGACTGCAAACCAACTTGCCCATTAAATCATAGTATGTGAGTGTCATTGACTGTTCATTTGTCGGTAAAACACTCAGCATCAATTTCATGTTCTGATTAATAGTGCAAACACAAACGGAATGAGAACCTGGAGAGGTCGAAGGACGCAAAATTTTGATCTTCCTATTTTATCCTCTAGATATTTAGCTTTGTAGTTTTCTTAGGGTTCATTTAAATAGCAACAACAGGCGCTTTTGCACTAACTTTCGTTTTCCATCTGGCCCCTTGACCGATTTACAATCCTTCTTTCCTCGCAACTTGCGCGAATGCTCATTGTCATAGAATGCTGTTATCTTTTCTTTTCTTTCTATGTAGTTCAGCGTAACTGATTCTTTGTTAGTTGAAAACCAAACACCTAAAGCTTTCACTCTTTGTTTGGCCCATTTAATGTTTTGTGAAAGTGAGAAATTATTTATTTTGTCTTTTAATGTTCCAATCCAGAGGGCTTCTGTTTTCTCATAGTTGACTTTCAAACCAGACAGTGCAGTGAATGCATCAAGCAAATAAAAAGCTCTTTGCAGTAATTTTTTTGTACCATCTCAAATAAATATGGTATCGTCAGCATATTGGCTCAATTTACAGTCGACTCCAAGAATGTTAATGCCGTGGATTTGTTTATCTTGTCTTATTGTGTTAGCTAGAATTTCGGCACCTAAAACAAAAAGATAAGGGGACAGTGGGCAGCCCCGTCGTATACATGTATCATGTTTCTAAAACTGGATACAAAAATGCAAGTACTGGTACGCTGTTTTTTTTCCCTTTAATACAATGTCTTTTGTTGTAACTTAAACAGGTTCTTTTGAGGTAACTGTTAACAGCAAACTCATCTTCTCCAAGTTGGAATCTGGAGCATTTCCACATGCAGTTGAGGTTTGTTAAAGTTTAAAGATGATATAATTATGCTTTAACTCAAGCAATGTTTGTGATCATTCAAACTTGTTGTTACGGTAATTATTTTATATGAATTAGTTAGCTGTTTGCTCTGAAATCCAGCTTGACACCCTACGTTTTCCGTTCTTTATATTAGTTCTTACTCTGGATGTTTTCTAACTACTTGAATGAGTCAAATATTTGTGATCCTTGAACATTTTAGAAGTTACGGTACATGTACTTTAAAAATTTAAGTTGTAATTCAGGAATGGTGATTTTGACCAGAGGTGTCAGGCGAGAGTGTTGTAGTGATTGTTATCGAGGGGAAAGAACCGCATGGTATGGTTCGATAAAGAAGAGGCTGGTTGGTTATAATAAGACTATTTAGAATGTTGATGAGCACTCCTCTCTCCCAGGACTGATTTCCTGTCTGAATCCATATTATAGGCATGCAGACAGGCCTGGAAAGATTTAATTTGGATGACAAAACATTTACTTAAAATGAAAGAATACAGAGTTCAAAGTTCTGCCTTAAAGTCTGTAGTTTCTTCTGGTTTGTCATTAAAGATCAAGAGGTGGTGATCAACTTCTTCTTTTGACTACCCTATTTTCTCTTTCTCCACCATGAAAATGTGTGAAATGCAGTCTAAGGCAATCCAGGGGGGAGCCCTTAGACCCCCTTCACTTCCAAGACCCCCTCCCTTCTGGCTTGAATAATCCTGGTTATGCACCTGACCCATGCACTTCACAACTTACTAGTATACATGTATGTTGGAAATGGCAAATTTTATTGCATTCAAATGTTTTACAGGATAAGTACAATTAAGAACTTGCGACTTAAGTAATGCACAGTACATGCATTTTTTCAGCATAAAAAAAGAATAAATGACAGAAGCAATAAACATAACTACAAATTACATCATTCATTTAAGATCTTGCTTTCAAAATACTGTCAAGGAAAGACACGAACTGTGTCAAATGCTGAATATAGTTTGATTCACAGGTTTGGTATGGTGCATTGTTTTTTTGCTTTAAGGTTAGAAGTGAAGTTAATGTTGCAAGTGTACATTGATTTGTAATTTGAAGAGTTGCCGCATATTTGCTGAGTTCTTCATTGTGTTCCACTGGATCTGAAGGGGCAGCTGTTCGCTTCTTTCCTCTGGTGTTACCCTTAGGTTTTGACTTGTACTGTTGGTTGCTGTGCACTTCAATAAATTTCTTGTCAATTTCGTTTTGTTTCTGTTGCCACTCTTCTAAACGTCGGTCAATGTCGTCTCTGACAGCTACTGAAACAAAAAAATTAAATCCCTCACACTCTATATCCCTACGAATCAAAATTAATGTATGGTCAAAATTACTAACTTCATCTATGCAACAAAAAAACACGAGGTTTGGTGCCTCTACATGCATGACAACTGATTAAAGTTAAGAATAAGAGAAAGATTTCAATTATAGTATGCTTATATTATAATGTATCAGTATTTTACAAACCTGACCCACTCAGAGCGAGTTCCTCTTGATGACTGCCAAAATCTCTCGTGAAGGTTCCTCTCCTTTTCAAATTCTCGAAATACTTAAAAAGATAAAAATAAATGAACAAGTTACACTTATATAGTCAGATAAAATGTTTGTATAATTTCTTCGGTCATCTGAATAAGTTAGCTTAAGTTGTGCAATAGTACTCGTAATATAAAGTGTAAATATAGTTACAGTGTACCTCAACAAATTAAAGTACATGAAAATGTATTCTTCAATGGCAAAGCGGTATACGGACATTATAACAGCTTATTTTGGCTAACTTGGAGCACAGTGTTAATTGTCTGAGCTCGTACCGTTCTGAGTTTGTACCGGTCTCATATAATCTCTGTCAGTAAAAACAAATTAATTAGTTAGAATGGATCAAGTTCAGACTAGAGATCTTTGAAAATTCAATCCCAGTGGTTTTCTCACTCAAGTGCTCAGTTGTTGACTGACTGCCTAATGCTGGCTATTTAACTTAAGACATTTTATTCATTGACAGGCAACGTTTTTAAGTTCGCATGTTTTTTATTGCATGGTTACCTGAATCCTTTCTTGGAAAAATGTGACATACTTATTGAGACCAGTGTCGTTTGCAACTAATTGTCATGCATAGTGTTCTGAGAGTTTCTTTTCTGGCAAACCAGCTCTAAAAATGTCTTCAAAGTTCTTCAGAACTTTTCTCTCTACCACCTGCAAAACATGTCAGAATGTATGCACGATTGCAAATTATACAATCATATTATTATTATAATTATTTAAAACAGTAACCAAATTAGGAGAAGATGAAATAATAATGAATAGTAAGTAATAACGTTGTCAAATACATGTGATACTTTTAGGAGCTAGCTATAGGATGAAAGGATGCTTACATATATAGTAGCTTCACAAATTATGAAGGAATTTCAATTTATGCAGGAAAAAAGTGCAGTTACCAGCATGTTGAGTTCAAAATTAAAAATAGAAAAATCTGATCTGTTTGGACCTGTGCATTTCATTAAAGTTATTGCAATTGTACAAAAACTTACAAAAATTCGCGTATGTGTCTTTCAAACCTGAAAATGAAGCCACGGTAATGTTGCTCTTCTCAGTAGCGAGGGAAGGATCTTGAACTTGTTTACTTTTGACCGACACTCGATTGGCTTTGAAGCTTTCCGGACTGTATTTCTTCAGCTCAGCATTGTATTCTTCAAGTGCTCCAATTCTCTATGAAAGCAACCCAAATGAGCCAACTAGCTGTTCAGTGTTCCTCATTTCACAGTGCAAAGCACAAATGTTAATGGCTGACAGCTCTTCATCTAATAGAAAGACTAGGTCATCACGAATCCCTGTATACCTGTTGAACAAAAACGAAGTGTTAGATTTCATATTTTTAGTACAATGTATATTTTAGTTACTTTAACTATACTTATCATCATGCAATCCTTTTAACCTTCATATATACAAGACCCTTGACGAAATATAGTGCAATTGACTTTGAAGACGATTGGACCATTCTTTATATATTGAAGCTATATTGACGGGGACTTTAAGTTTTTCAAACCCTGAGTGGCAAAAGCACGTCCAGTCCTTTGTGTTCCAGTTAACAATCGTAAGTATATATCTAGTTTCAAGGTAATTGCAATCCAGTCTGTGATTTTCCGGGGGAGGGGGGTATTCCCTTACATAATCTATGTTGGTATGTGCAGCACAAAAGGGTAGGAGTTTTATTACTGATTGAATAACATTTAAAAAATAAAATGAATAAAACCTGATATAAAGTTATTGCTTGCATACCCTCCAATATTTGCCTTGCTGTTGTGCAAATGAGCAGGGCACAATGTTTCACCATTCTTGTATGCACAATCTAAGGGGCAGCCCTATAGCCAGTGATTAAGATTTGAAAAATTATACTTTTAAGAACTTATAAATTATAATGATACATGTATATGCATACATTTAAACATAGGCAGCTTGCAGCTGTCAGCTGACAACCTAATTATAAACTAGCTTACAACAGTACAACATGTTATATTGAAGTATGTACTATAATAATCATTTATATAATACTTTAGCTAATTCTGATGTATATATTAATATAATTGTATGTAATTATATATTAAAATATTTACCCTGATGAAAGGACACAAAAAGCAACATTCCTTGCCAAGTCCTCAGCCACCCAACTTAAAATCTTCATCTCCTGACTTCTCAAGAAGTGCATAAAAAGCTTTTAGATCCAGTGTAACTATTTGGGAAATTAGAAAGAACCATATTGTTTAAAACTCTTAAAAGTACATTATCATTTTAACTAATAACAATTTATTTAGAACAATATATATTGAAGAACAATTAAATGTTGCACCTTTAACACTGACACACATGCACATATATAT
>JAOEJI011238444.1:0-12485 GCA_025448255.1 Umimayanthus chanpuru
CCCCATGCAATATTTTTCAGAGATTATTTAAAAACCACCGCCCACCCCCCCCCATAAAAAATGAATGGCCTCTAAATGACGACTCTTTTCTTGCACAGAAGTCACGCACCGTTGAGATTGTGTTTACGTTCCCCTACTTGTCAGCTGGTTCGTATTTCCTTTCCAAATGTTGTGCAAATTGCAGTGCATAAGTGAAGACCGAAGTACAGTGGAACCCCGGTATAACGAAGTGCCAAGGGATCGCAGGAATATATCTTCAAATGTAACAGGTTACATTTGAAGATACAGGTTACATTTTAAGGCTTCGTTATATCGGGGTTCCACTGTATTTCCTGCTATAGTCTATAGCTATTCACGATAAGGCCTGAGTTAATTAGGCTATGTGTAATTTTTTGTTAATTGTTGTTTAAATAGGCAGTTAAAACTGGTCGACCCGTTTAAAAATAATGCCATAAAAGCAAATGAATTCTAATACAACACTCCACACCGAACGTTTTGAGATATTTAGCAATGTGGAGATATTAAGAAAAAACAGCAGTTTGGAGATGCATGTATTCGGGGCATTTTTTGGTTCTTGTCTTTCTGCCAGCTTTTATTAACAGTTTACTCAATATAGCTCACTTGATTAGGTATACTTTTTAGTAGCGCGTTACAACTGAAGCTGAGCCGCATACTTTGGACATTGCCACCACAAGGAAAGTATTCATATTTTAAGCCATGCATGTAAGCACAACAGCACAATGTGACGTCTTTAAAAATGCACTCAGTTTGTTGTTATTCCAAATGTTTACATTAAATGACATGTTTCTAAATGAAGTAGTTTATTCTTTTTCTACCTTACATATGTTTGAAATTGTCCAGATTAAAGAATTTCCGTATTAGAATTTCCGTATTATTTACGAATTTAGAGTTTTAGAAAAATTTTGAGATATTTAGAAAATATTTGGCAATATTTATATAATTTTTGAAGATATTTAGAACATTTTTTGGACGTTTCTCAAAAGATATTTAGGCAAAATTTGAGGAAATTCTTATCTGCGCCTACCAGAAGACCCTTTCAACTACCTTTACCAAATTTATTCTTTACTTAAAAAAATGCAAATTAAGTAACTTGATTTAGGTAAATTAAACTACCACAATGTCAAGTTTTCGGTATCACCGTTTTGCTTTGCCTTTCACCATTTTCAGAATTTAATCTTTCTGAAACGGGTGCAAAAGCTTAGGGTTTATGATGTTATTAAGATAGAATGAAGTGAACTTGATAAAAATGCCATGTCAGCAACGAATATTCCTCGACTCAGACGTCATACAACAGCTGAATTTTGATCGATAGAAATAAATCGAACCTGACGTAAATGTTAATTTAAGTAGTTTTTTCCTTGTTTCAAGATATTCTCGATTCATTTTTATTTCCTGTGCAAGCTTCTATGAGGAAAAGAAGTTCACTGCACGTGCTCAAGCGCGCGTTAGATCTTTCAGGCCTTTTTTTTTTAATTGTAAAAAATCTTATTTTAGGCTGAGGCTGTATATTCTTAAGTATTTTGAGGGTTTCAGCCTCAAATGTTCTTAAACCGTTTTTAAATATGACTGTTAGTATTAGCATTTGTTATTTTCCATTCGCACAAACCAACCGGAAGCAGCAATACGCCTTATTACTTAGCCGCTACCCTAGCCAGCAAGAAAGAAATATAATAATTTATAAAAACGATTCAAAAACAAAGTTGTACTTTTACAACACTAAAAGCAATGTTGCACTAACTAACATTATGCGAGAAACAAATTATTACTATGATTCTGTGCAGTATCCAAATTAAAAGTTATTCGCCTTTCCTCAGCCTCGGGTATGTTCTTAGTATGTTCTTAAATTTTGGACATTTTTAGGTTCTTACAAAATGTCATATAAAAATGTGTAGACTATTTTCTGCAAAAAGATGTAGGTTAAAATTATTTTAAGAAAATAATTTTAACTAATATTTGCAGTGCTTTGAAACAAATCAAATATATATTCAATACTGTATGAATATCCTTTTTTGTGCAGTTCGTGCTCACGGGAAGTGCTTGTGTGATAAGGAAGTTTACCATACCAAAACTGTCTGGAAGGGAAGGAAATAATATAATTGTTTCGAGTGCATTTACGTTATTTTTTAGTAAGTGTTTGTTAAGACAATTATTAGTTGTCATGACGTGCAGAAATATTTTCACGTTAGTATGACATATATCTAATTGGCTAATGTTAAATCCCTTTGTGTTTACCTGCAGATAATTTCCTTATTCCAGACAAAACTTAAGAAATCGAAACCCATTTCAGCGTTTTGGTGCTCTGTATGGCTAACTGAGGGTGATAGCCCCAGATCTCTACTTCAGTTACCTAGTTGTCACTATTGCTTTGCTTTCTGTAACAGTACTATTAGTAGTAATACAACTTTGAGGTTGGAAAAAAGGAGATGCTGGTGCTCTCTTGAATACTCTGAAGAAGTCCATGACAACGAAGACCTTTAGCAAACACTTATTAAACCTTTTAGCCATGTTAAATGTAGTGTCATTGATGGTCTTAGTTACCAGTCGGTAATTCATCAATACCGGCGTGGTGTTTCTGTGTGGTGATAACGTGCCAATCGCGTTGAACCATTCCGGTCGCAAAGCAGAAAAGATATCTAATCATAGAAAACAAACCCTAGCAGTGAAAGTTCACCGACGGCAATACAACAAAAGTTCTGAATTCGAGTTTAAAGCAATCTATGAAAGACAATTGACATATTGCAAAGGAAAAAGAAAAACTAGACTACGACAGTCCCTATTTTTCTACTTGAGTTCGTCGAGCCGCAGAAAAGATGTCACGAAAGCCGGTGCGAGGAAACTGGGGCGAGGAAAAACAAGAGAAGTTCGAGTTTTCTGATATCAGTTGCTCGGATCATTCATGTTGAATTCTGTAAAATGGATAGTTGAAATTGTTGTTAAGGATTGATTGGAAAATTTCAGTCAAACGTCTTCAGTAGGTTCGAGTTTCCGGCCTCATGCGCCTAAATGGCTCAAGGAGAAGAGATAAACAGAAGTCAGTCATTAATACCAATACAGCGGGACCTTGGACCGAGTGAAATTACTGATAACTGATAACTATAACAAATCACTGGGAATCTACAAAATCTTACATTAAAATAACTTTCTATTTTGGGTAATAAGAGCAGCATGTATGCCATCAAGAGTTATCAAGACATCATTGCTGGCTTGTACTTCATTGCATTCCTAACTGGACCTACCTCAGTATTTTCCTCGACATAAAAAGAAGAAAGCAACAATTGCTGAAAATGCTGCCCTTCAACGGACGGTTTGACCTTGTGTTACTTTGTATATCTACTTTGTTCGTGAGTGAAGTTGCCTGTGTTCGAGTTTCCATCTCGGGGCCATTTGCGGCAATTGTTACGATTGTTCTCATACTTGTTTGCATTATACTATGCTGCCGTTTTTGTTGTGATTGTTGTCGACGCGATGAGAACAAAAGTCAGCAGCAACAACAACAACAGCAACAACAACAACAAAGATCGCTTCACATAGAACAAATGCGGCGTCAACATCAAGGAGCAATTTCTGGAGGAGACTTTCATCCTGTTTCGCAATTGGAAGCACAAATCACATTTCAGCAGATTAACAGGAATGAGACAGACAGAGATATGTCCAACACGACTACAGCTACCAACCGTGGCTTTGCTTTGCCTGCCACCCAAGATCAAACCATGGTAAGTATAGCGAAAACTCAGCTAAACTAAGTATTAAGAGAAAATGCGTTTAAGAGCTACAGTTCCTCTTTAGCAAGTGAAACAAAAGTTCGAATAAATGAAGCTTAATGGTTTAAGATACAACGGTTTTGTTCGTTTCTTCCTTAGCGCAAACAAAAAATTATCGTTACTCTTACAATCCTGCGAAGTTACTTCCTACTTCCTGATTTTAATTTTAACTGTTCAAACAGTTAACTTTAAGACAGCCGAAAAAAAGATGCGAAGGATATTTAAAAGGGTAGGCTTTCTTGTCGAACAATGAAAATGACGACAACTTTGTTGAACAATAACAATACAGACAATAATGTCAATGAAATTTGATTTTTTATCTCTTTTATGCTTCTTTGGTAATTCAGACATGGGAAGAGTTACTGTTGTCGTGTAACACGGTTTGTTTCTACACAGGGACAAGAAGTCGGTGAGCTGCCAGCTCCGCCATCATATGAAGCACTTGTCCTTGGTGAAGGGCCAACGAACGTGCAAGAAAATAGAGATAGAGACGTTCCAAGACAAGACAGAAAAGACGACAGCTATTTCCTTTAGGTTCAACAAGGAAGTTACTGAAAATGGTTATCTATAGTTTGTAGACGAAGTCGGATGCACCATTCTTAATAAGAACAAACTTAATAAGAACATTCAGGTTGAAATCGGCAAAACTCAGAACAAACTAAGAATAAACTGAGGCTGAAAGAGGGTTTCATTCAAGCTTTTTTTTTGAGAGTTTAGTATAAGAACAAGAAGAAGACCTAAGAAACGACATACATGTCCAATTACCAAGTGAATAATATTATATAAATTATTATATAATTCTTACAATCTTCATTTCTCAGTAAATTCTTGTTTAAGAGATGCTAGTGTAACTATTTATTGTAGTATTGATGCTAATAACAAAACAAGATAGTTAATTTGAGTTAAATACCTACGTGTAGTCAAAACACAACTAATAAGAACAAAATAAAAATATTTTGAGCCTGAAATTTCCTACAAATTAAGAACACCGAGTCTGAACAACTTTTTACTGGTTCTTATTTAAAAAGTGTATTTCTTAAATTGTGGCACTCAACTGTCGACATTAGTGACAAGGGCATGTTAACATCAGTAAAATTTTTTCAGTAACCTTTACCAATTGCTGTAATATTTTTATTATGTATTATTGATGTATATTGTCAAAAATGGTAATAAAGTACACAACGCTCCACCGCTATATAAGATAGCAATTTAAAAAAATTGATGGCAATTTATAGAGTTAATCCACAATGTTAGTTAATATGTGCACAGCAAAACAAAACTAAACTGGCATTCTAATTGGTTAATCAATATTGTTATTTTGGGGAACATTTAGTTATTTCAGACATCATGTAATATAGCCACAACATAAATTAATCTTGAATGTACGGTTGCCATCTTAGATTTTTGATGACGTTCAATAATCCCATATATAATTTTAAAGTGTCAAAAACAGTCTTCGTTCAGCCAGATCCATGATTTTGATATCAAATACACTTACTGAATACATAGTTAAAACACTATTATATATATTTTTGTCAAAAGTGTAATCCATGAATGCTTTTAGATTTCTGCGTAGCAATAAAACTAATTTAAAATTTTTGTAAACAAATTCTAGAAAAAGTCAGAAAGATTCATAATGTAAGTTTTTATTGTTACGGAGTAGCATTCGATTATGTTGGGGCGATTCTACCTCCTCCCCCAAACTTGTTTTTTTTAAAGCACGATGAGTGGAAAATGGCCGCGCTGATTTCAACCATACAGAACTTTGTTGCTATTCAATTTTTCTAGAACTTTAAGAAAAATACTTCTGGAGCCAATGTATATCAAGAAAAGTTTAACTTGTTCTTTTTCTTGTTCATTCAATTTTAACTGCCACTGTTGTCTCTTGTAAATGTTCAAAACTAATCACTGACTGCTGCTTTCTCTCGTACATTTTACCTTTTTAAATTAACAAGCGCCCAGTTGAATTTTGCAAACGAATCCTGTGAATAAATTTGGTACAAAATGCACCACGGAACAGGTATATTTTTTATTGTAACAGCTGTGAAAACGATGTCCTGATGTAGATATTCAAACACAGTCTTTTTTCAGCGTTGCTGTGGTGCTGTAGTTTATATGGCCCCTATGAGATTTCCAACAAACTAAAGACTATCATTTGAATTGTTATCATATCTCTTAAAAACTGCCGCTGCAATCATTCATTAATGTTATCAAAACACGGCTGCAATATCGTTTGCTAGGTTTCATATGTTTTGTTATGATACAATATCAAGCCACTTAAAAAATATCCCGGTTTATCATCCCGCCCGTGACGTCATCTAGGGGGCGGGGCTAAACCATATACGCCGGTTGCGCCGGTTGTGCCAGAACTCCCACTCTCCTACTACTGTTGTGGGGACCCTCACCCCACAAGAAGAATTTAAGAACGTATTTTTATAAAGTTTCAAAAAATTACAAGCCTGCTAGACGGCCCTCCTGTGGGTTTTTAATCGAAAAGGTTTGTTTTCGGAAATTCTTTTGGAGCGCCAAAATCAAGGAGAGGGGGCTGGGAAAGAGGGAGCCAGAATGATCACACCCAGCCCCCTCTCCTTGGTTTCGCGCGCCAAAAGAATTACCAAAACAAACATTTTGGAGTAAAAACCCACCGAGGGTCTAGGAGAGCCGGCTAGCAGGCTGATAAATGCAGGGCCCGTCTGGACAACAGCCTAGCAGATAAATGGGCTAACCTGTAAAATAAAGTTCATCCACCTATCCAAGCAAGTATCAACATGTTCAACACACATTTTTAATAAAAATAATAATAAGCAATGATTAAACGAAAATGAAGGCCATCCAAGTCATATTCATGTCAAATACACCTGCGCTCTTGATAATATAAAGCATAGTGTGTACAAAGTTGCCGTCGAATTTGTGAAAATCGAAGGTTACTGTGATAATCTATATACTTATAACAAAAGAATGGTTCACAATGATTTTTCATTTATTCATTCATACACCCATCCATTCAATCATTCGTTCACATTTAATAACCCTTTAAGTCATAGACTACATAGATGCTAAGAAGCGGGCGAGCAGGGCCGGTACATGGAATTACATAAAATCCCTTAGTTAGTAGTTTAACAAAGAAAATTAATTTATACGCAAAAAAGAGTTGCATGAAATCAATATACTAATTGCAGTTGCAGAAAAAGATTTAATTATTGGGAAAGCGTGTCGTTGAAAAACCTCGGTTGAATTTGCTGTCGCGGCCAGAGGAAAGCTGTTCCATAATGGCCGATGATGCGTGGGAAAAACCAGTATTTGTAAACGTTTATGTGGATAGCAATCTGCCTTAGCTTAAATAGGTATTTGGACCGAGTTTGGCTATTAGCAAATTTAATAGAAGTAGGGAAGGCCAGATGAATTTGCTGATTAGTCCCTTTAAACATCATTGTTGCTGCGTTTAGTTGTCTACGGCACTCCAGTACTAGTGTCTTGTCCAGCCAAGGGTTTCTCTCATCACGATGACGCTGGAAAATCGAGAGTAAATGCCACAAACAAACCTTACGGCATTATGCTGAACAGCCTCTAACGACGTCAGTGATATGTTCTTTCTGTCGGAGACATGAGTTATGCCCTTAGTTAACAGACCACAAGATTAGGATTGCCCTACTCTTTGCGAGAAGTGCGTGGGTTCTTTTAAGTCCCCCGATAGAACATTTAATTGAGAGATTAGATCAACAGCTAAGTGACCCTGTTCACGGTCGGTGTGGTGATGAAGGTCTCCCAAACCTTTACCATCCTCGGCCAGGCCGGGGATTGAAATCAGAACATCCTGGTTGGCACTCAGAGATCTTATTAACTCTCTAACCTCTGGGACCACTAGAGGCTTGGGGTTGCCTATTGCTTGATAAACTAAAGTGTACGTTCCAAGAGGGCCTGAACGTTGGTTAACTGATTAGTGAGAATCGCTTAAAATTTTAACTAATTACAGAAATCTGAGGATAATTTTAGCTGATTACTGGTAATGGATATCAAAGAATCTAACTGATTACTGAGAATCGGCCAAAAACGTAACTGATTACCCTGCATCCCCATTCAGGCGCTCTTATAACATCGGCTAATAAACAAAATCCAGATCTGAATGCATGGCTCCTACAGCAGTGTTGTTTTGCGGCAGGTGTAATAGAAATATTTCGAGTAGCCTTTCTACTCAGACTTTGTCAAGTCAGAGCTGGAGTGAGGTAACATAATGACAGCATTCGGATTTATGATTATAGAAAAAGGCTAATATACGAGTAAAATATGTAGAAACTACAAAATTATCTGATAATTTTAAAAGTTTCATATTTTATCGTTCGTTGCGTCTGTTCGGTTCAAGTGGTTACAGAGCTTTCCTTTGTGAACTAGGTTAGCTCCACGTGCTTTTTAAAAGACCTTATCATCTAATATAAACTGTTAGCAGCCTGTCGTGACATATGAGGTAGTTTTTGTAAAGTTCAGTGACACAAGAAAATGAAAAACTGGTGGGAACCACGCTGGCTAGATCATCGGTTTTGTTTTCTTTGTTGGCCTGTTCTTGTTCCCCTAACCTCTCTTGCTTTCCTGTAAACTTAGTGATAAATAATAAACACAACACCAGCCCAGTTCATTGGTTTAAATTTGTTTTCATAGCTGTGCTTTTTAGTATTGGAATGAGTCTATGGCACTGAAATGTCAAAAAAAAAAAGGAAAACCTTTGAACATTTGAATATCATAGTTAAGACCCTATTAAGGGAACGTTTAGGAAACTATATACCAATTACTTCTAGCCACCAAAAGTGTTATTTCAAAACAGAAACAACAAAAATTGACAGGTCATTGAGACATTGCAATTAATAGAAAAAGTTAATTAATCAGGATGTGCACTCTGTTGACATGTGTTACCCGTGAGGTGGGGGTGGGGGAAGGGAGCTAGGGGAAGTGGGGGGCAAATGACGCTATTCTTTCCTCGTAAAAGCCTAAGATTTGAGAATTCTCTCGTTAGAAACTTATAACATTTGATATTAAAGTTGAAAACAACTGACTTGGAACAAGTAAGAGCTAAAATGATTTTTTCTCTTAAGAAGTAAGCAAACCCTTATGATCTGACAATTGGGAAAGCGCGTTGGGAGAAGGGGGGAGGAGGGACAAGAAACTGTTGTCATCCCCTCCCCTTCCCCTCCCCTCTTAAACTCCAAAAGCGAGAAGTTCGGGCTGCAGCTATTACGTGTAGGGTATAAAAAATTGCGCGCTTTTGCGAATTCTCACTTGAATCGACGAATTCAACCAGAGCTCATCTATAACTAACTGTGTATCGATTGTTGTCCGGCATTTCTCGTGTTAAGAGAAACATGGTAAGTAAATTAACACATTGAAAAGAAATCTAAACGTTAGAACAAAACATTTGACAAGACTTGCTCAACTTCGGTTGCGGAGGCAAGGAAAGAGTAAGAAACTAAATGAGAACAAACGAAAATAAATTTAACGTACCACAAGACGTAAGTTTAAAAGTTAAATACTTATATTTTTTGTCCCCGTGTTTGTACAAAAAATTATAAACAATTTTGTTACCATATTTCACAAAGTCACAACATAACATAACCTAAAGAAATGACGTGTTAAAATAGTTTACAGACATGCACGTTTCATCTTGTTTATCAAAACAAAAGGATTCGTTTCAACTATTCATTGGAATCAGTTGTTCTTCACTAAGTTTTAATTGCGCAGAAACCAATTTTTGTTCCTGTGCTAACAAAGAACGTTGTATCAATCTTTAGTCCGCCAAAACTAGACTGAATTGCATTCAGTATTAAAGGTGTTCAGTTTTAAAACGTAAGTTTCCTTTTTTGTTACTTGTTTTTCAAAAGGGATGAATTACGTAAAAAGCATTTGTAAACTTGTCTAAGCTTTCATATCTGACGAGATTCAGTTAGCTCAAAGAATGTTTCTAAGAGTAAGCTAGAGTTCGTGTATTCCCTTTCAATTTCATAAAAAAATTGTAATCGTGTTAGAAAGGGAAGTTTCCTTTTGAGTATTTTTTGTAGGATCAAATGCAAGGGGTTAGTCTTGCTAATGGTATAGTAGTCAGCAATAATAATAACAAAAATACCAATAACAATAAATTTAACTTTTATAGAGCTATTTCTTAAAAATTCAATAGCTATTGACAGCTGAAAAAGTAAATCTAAAATAAAGAACATATAATAAAGATAAAGATGGCAAAAATCAATTAAATTAAATTCGGAAAAAAAAACAGCAGTAAGTTTTAATGTAAAGATTCAGATTGATCACTAAATGCCATTCTATACATTATATATATTGTTGAAGTAAACATTGAACTTTGGTTAAATCAACCTGATAAATTTTTGTTCTCATGGATCACGAAATCGTCTCTTTCAGCCAACTGGCATGCACGTTTTTAATCACTCTCGTAATCAAGCGCTCAGAGACTACCAAATTTTAGTTAGGAAGATGAGGGTAGGCGAGTTCGAGTGAAAATATTTCTGTTCGTGATTTTTTTCCACTTGAAGCCCAAGGCACACTCAAATTAGTTGGTTCAGGTCTTCACAGAACAAGACGTGGCATTGTCTGAGAGCTCTTCTCGAAGGGTACCACAAGTTCACACTTCGTTAAATATTGATCCCATTTGTCTCGCCCAACTTAGGGAGTCACCAGAGATCTTTGAAATTTAAACTTGATTGCCACCTTACAAGTGTATCAAATTCTGCTCTTTTTTTCTTTTTGCTGTAAATTTCCCAAAAAACTTTGTTTTTACCAGTAAAGCCTGGTTTCCATATAATCGTCTCTGGCGAAAGGGCGCGTCTCTGTCGCAGAATTTTTTATCTTGCAATCGGGACGCAAGGATAGAACAAGATTCTATCAGGTCGATTGAGTCGCTTCTGATGTAAGGATCGTTTGAAAAAATCGCAAGATTATTTCCAAATGATCGTCCCCATCGCTTGATAAAAAAATTTTACGGCAAAGACGATCCTTAATTCACAGACGATAAAATGGAAAGTAGACTTTAGGCGTAACATAAACGCATTATCTATTTTAATATTTTGAAATAGATTTTTGTCAATGAATTGTAATAATTTTTATTATTAGTGCTCGTATACTGTTATCTTTCACTAAATAATATTTTAATAAAGTTCCCATTAATTTGTCTGGAAATAAACAATATCTAGCATTTTCGTTTACCAACTGTATTTTTCAGAGTACAGTGTGAACTAGATATTTTTGAACATCCCGGAAAATTGTGCGTTCAATTCGTTTAGTAAGTTTATTTAAGTAAATGCATTAACAAACAAACTTCCCACATGTTTTTTGTCGGTTCGATAATAATAATAATAATAATAATAATAATAATAATAATAATAATTTTTATAATAATAATAATGACTTCATTTCAAAAATATTCTAAAATTTCAGATGAATACAAACAAATTTTATCAATACAATCTCGACTGCTTTGCAATAGAATAATAATAATAATAATAATAAGTAAGAACATCGCAATCAATAACGAGTATATTGATGAAAAACAGTTCATCGACAGCTTCCGTGTTTTTGGTAGAGCTTTATTGCTTGCTGTTGTTGGCTTAGCTTTACAGGAAGGTACCAAAAGGATCTTTTACCGTACGACCTATACAGGTCGGCGAAATAATTTAACTCGGAAAAAGTAGTGGTTCTGTATTAAGTGTCCTTCGATTTCAGTGTTGATATCCCAAAACCTTAATCTTTTTCGGCCACTATTGGTTTAACTGGCGGTATTCCGAACCGCAGTTCCAAACTTAACATCCACTAAAAAAGGCCGGTCGGGGTATATCCCAACTTGTTATCATAACTACAGCAGGATACTATGCTAAGTTTTACAAGCGATGTCACTTAAAAATCTAGTCACTGATTGGCTCAGAGAATATCTGATCAATCAAAACAACACTACTCACTAGAGTAGTGCGTCAGCTTTGCGCAGCTGATCACACATTAATTAGCGTTTTATGGGAATCGAGGAAATATTATGCAGATCATATAGCAAAGAACATGGATTTTGATCAACAAAGGTTGACAGGTTTGGTGTATAGCTTTTGTTTTGAGCGCTAGCCCTTCGTCGGAGCAGTCCGAGTTCAGTTCCAGTCCTTTCCAAGAATGCCAAAATGAAATTCACTTTACTTAACTAAGCAACGTGTTTTTATAGAACTACCACAGTAATACTTCATTCCTACAAAAAAAATATATTTTTTCGTGCATTTCCCCTTTAAGTACCACTTGTAATTACTGCATTGCTTTGCTACTGGCCCTTCTTGTAATTTGTCTTCATGCTACAATAAGAGTTATTGTTATTGTTATTATTATTATTATTGCTACTGCTATTGCTATTGCTATCGCTATCGCTATTGCTATTGCCATTGCTATCGCTATCGCCATCGCTATCGCTATTGCTATTGCTATTGCTATTGCTATCGCTAACGCTATCGCTATCGATATCGCTATTGCTATTGCTATTGCTTTTGCTTTTTTATTCTTATTCTTATTTTTATTCTTCTTCTTCTTCTTCTTCTTCTTCTTCTTCTTCTTCTTCTTCTTCTTCTTCTTCTTCTTCTTCTTATTCTTATTCTTATTCTTCTTCTTATTCTTATTCTTATTCTTATTCTTATTCTTATTCTTATTCTTATTCTTATTCTTATTCTTATTCTTATTCTT
>JAOEJI011239555.1:0-12483 GCA_025448255.1 Umimayanthus chanpuru
GGCAGAAATGTCCTGGACTAGCCACCAAAAATCCTTACCCTGCCCCAGACTGAACATGTCAAATCTACACCCTGCTGCAGAATGAACAACTTAGTCAAATCTATACCCTGTCCCAGACAGAACACTGTTAGTAGTAATTTGTATATCCTGTTCGAGACCAAAAGGCCTGAAAACCATACCCGACACAGTGTCACATACCCATACAGCCACTATAGGGAAGTATCCCTCCTCCCCACCCCTCCCCTGCCTACTCACCACCCCACTCCCCATCCTATACAGTTTGGACCTGTTTGAGATCTGATTTCTGAATAAGCCCTCCTATAGTAAACAAAATAAAAAGCAAAGAGAACTAAGTAATTTTATTAAATATAAATCATGTTTTTATTGGAATTCAATTTACAAGTCAAAAAATTCTTGCAAGCAAGTTTTAAAGCATGAAACCCTTGGCCACAATACAGAAGATACCTAGAAAAAGCTGTTTCAAAGCAACTTATTGATTGAAAAATTTAGATTGAAATTATGCTGTCATTACACAGAACCTGACTTTTCAAACAGATCTATTTAGAAATTATTTACACTGTAGACTGATCTTGTTGATTGGAGATCAACAATTTTAAAGAGACCCCTGGATTATTTCATGTCATCACTCAATGTCTTGCAAATTCTTACTACAGAAAGCAAATGTATTTATAACAAGGCGAGTGGCTAAAAATGCAACTCTTTACAAGAAATCCCTCGGAGGTCGTCCTGCCTTGATGTCCTTCTGTCTCTGTGAATAACAACAGTAATAACTCTAATTAAAATTTATAACAATCCCAGGAGGGACGGGGATGCTCGTCGTACCTCTTAGGGGTTAAAATCCTGGGTTTTGGTACTACTTAGGGTGTTCAAAGCAAAATACTACATTTGCATACAACACAGTACCTTTTAGGGGTGCCACAGTCAATTGAATGGCATTTTCAATAAACACCAGTTTATATTTAGCTTTTATCTTTATTGCTATAAATTAGTTCTGACTTAAAAGTATTCAACGATTTGCATGTCCTCGTGTCTTCTGGAAGAGAATTCCACAGAGTTGGGGAAATATATGAGAATGCTCTTTCTCCATAGGTCTTTAGATTACATCTGGGAACTCTGAGTAAAGCTTTATTTGAGGACCGCAATGTACGTATGGGAACGTATGGAGTTAATAATTTTTTTAAGTAAAACGGCACCAAGTTATTAATATACATTAATATTATACATATACAGTACTTTACTGCTTGAAAAACAGCCAGAAAAATTTGGGGTATTTAAAACAGCTTACAAGATTAGGCACATTTTCTGAATGTTATTTTGAACACCGAATAAGGTTTAACCAGTACCAGAGATCTACTCCAGCTTTACTAAGTTACCTGTAGATACTTGAGGGTGTAATAAATGGTTCCTGGGACCACAATCCCTGCCATTACAGCGTAGAAGATCGATCTAGGCTTGAACTTAAAGTATCTGTCAGAATTCTCTCTGATCCACCCAAACTTTTCAATGGCTGGGTCTCTCTACAAAAGAACAAACAAATTCTTCAAATCAATTCTAACTTGATGGTGTCATGCAAACATATTTATAATTAATTTAAATGTCAGGCTTTAAGGGGGGAGGGGAAAGGGGAAAGTAATTGCAAGCCAAAGTAAAGTACCAAGATCACTGAAGTAGTTGAGTTTGAATATGATCCTTTTGTTCCCTGCTCTAATTAATGTACTAATTATTTCAATTCAAGCATAATGTATATCAAAAACTATGGATGGCAGCTGGAGGTTATATAGGAGAAGAGGGATATTGTGTGTGCGCTAGGGATGAGGAATTGAAGGGAAGGGGGGGGGGAGATGGGGTGGTGTAGTGGTGTAGTGGTTCCATTAAAAATATCTTACATGGGGAAAATGTGGAAGCTTAATTTTACCCAACATGTGACAAATTTATGTGACACTGACACTAATAACTAGCTTATCAGCCAATCTGAGCTCAGATATTTGTCACATGTCGAGTAAGCCAGTCAGCAAGTGCTAGCTGCTTGTCATGCCCCATTAAAACTTTATTTTATCAACTGAATAAAGAACTCTTAATAAAAATGAACATACTATTAGGGAACTGTAAGTTTCTGGCGGTCTGGTTAACTTCTTCTTTCCTCCATCGGTCAACTTATCCTAGAAGTAGAATTCAAGTAAAGAATAAAGATCAAAATTCAAACACAAAAAAGTCAAACATTTATGAGTTATCAGTACCATACCAAGAACAACAACCTCTTCTAAAAAAAAAATTACACTACAAGACAGTAGAGTATTTCATCATACTCATTCAATGCAATACTGATTACAAACGTCATCCAACATACCAAATAAGCAAGGCTTTCTTGTTCAGGATTTGGCCCATATGGATACTTGGCCGCCATTTTGGAAGCGTTCAATCGAGCCCAGGCTCACGACGGGTCGAAGGCTTGGTCGCCAAGCCTTAATCGCGGACAATTTCAAAATGGCGGAAAACATTTTGTTTTGTTTACAAAAATATTGCCTTCTTTGACTTCAGAGAACCAGCTTATTTTTTGTCAAGAGTAGAATATAGAGATGTCCAAACGTTGGCAAAACTTAAAGGATCAGTTTAAAGGAAGTAATCGGGACTTAGATGCTGAATTTGAACAGTTTTTGAATGAGGTAAGTCATGATCTGATGATGATTAATGATAATTTTTGGAGTATATATTTTACTTTTACTTTTCCGGGTACTTCTAGAATCACGAGATCAAGAAAGAGAAAATATTTCTGTATATAGGTAGTACACTTTTACAGTAACATGGCGCGAGTTTACATTTGGGAGAAAAGTGAAACTGCCCTCTTTTGATAAAATTGTGAAACTGAAACGAAGCTGAATCAAATTCAATTGTTTTACAGAACACCTGGGTCTGGCCAAGGGTCCCAAAGGTTACTAGGGGAACCAAATCTCCTTTTGTTTCAGTCTCCAGGGGTTAGAATCTCTGTAAGTGCTGAAACCTTTAGGGGATCTTGTGTCCGTTTGCTTTTTATAACTCAAGCTTTGCACTAAATCCAAAATAGAATACTTAGTACATCAATTGCAACTCATCTGTTGTGCACAGTCACTTTCAGATGAATCTTTTGGCTCTCCGAAGATCAAGAGCCCTGTTCTCAAGGCCAGCCGAGCAGCAGCTAGCCAACTGCCATGGTGGGCGGAAGAGGACGAAGGTGACACAAAACCTGCTGAAGACATCAGGCAAAGTTGGATGAAACCACAACAACCAGAAACTAGAAATGAAGAGGGAGATGCTAACAAAGTGAAGGTAATGGACAGACCATTGGAAAAGTTATGGGAGAGGGGATGGTGGGGAATTTTTTGCTTGCGTATTTTTTTTCCCCACTGGTTCCATCTGGTTGACAGGAATTTTTTGGCGAAAGAATTATTCTTGTTGTCACAAGCTTCTTTTTCTCAGAAGAAAAAACTTCTGAGGCCCTGACGAGAATTGAACGCATGACCCTCTCTGATTACAGATCAGATGCTCTACCCACTGAGCTACAGGAACTCACATGGGGAACAGGTCACTTAACTTGGTTCTGTAGATGAAACACCAAGTATATGTCCTGCTTATTGCTAGGTTCAATATATACATAAATTATGGTGAATTGATAAATGATACAAAAGTTTTGGGAAGGAATTTTTTTACCTCAATTTTAATTTTCTTTTCGACAGTTATCCTGTGTAGGAGTTTTTTTTTCAAATCTATTTGCCTTGCACAATTTTTCCCCACCCCTCCCCCCTCATAACTTTTCTAATGATCTGTCCCTAACCTGAGCATAGTTCTTAAGTTCTCGAATGGCCAGGAAGGGAAAAATTGAAAATCAGAATGAAGTTTTTCTTCTTGAAGACCCACGGTGTTCTAACGTGATCCTTTTGTTTTTGATAGTGAGTCAAATAGATCTGCACTGAGTTTTCACATCTCAAGGGTGAGTTTAGGGCAAGGAGAGACAGAGACTAGACTTTTTTTTTTCAACAATTTTGGAAACATTCCATTAGAAGAACACTGAAAAAAGGTATTTTGGAGCAGATACCTTTTTCCAGCCCCCTGTGTCTTTACGTACTGGCAGATGGACGCTCAGGTTTTGAATTAAATCGGAAGATATCCAAGATCACCAGTCAGTTAACAAACATATATTCATTTATGGTACAAATAAATTGCTGTCCAATCAGAGACAAGTTTGTTGGTCCACAGAAGGATGGATCTAATCAATAAAATTGTACTATACCCTCTAGTCCCCTGACGCAGTCCGACTCATTGGCCAGCCAGCAGTTCCAGCTGTTGGCAGCTCCCAAGCAATGTTGTCTGTTGACAGTCGACCAGCGACGGGGATGTCCATGAGCAAAGACAGTTTGGATGAAGGTACATGTAGTAAACTGTGCTGTTTACACACTGTTTGCCTGACTTGTACAGTGATTAAAGTGATGAAAGAAAGGCCATATGTGTAAATTTCTATTTTTTTCTGTATTAAATAATAAGTAGGACTCTTCTTGATAGCAGCACAGTCTGGTGCTTTGCACGACACATGACCTTGCATGATTGTAAGGCTCAAAATCAAGTGCCCACAACCCAGACAAATCTCAAACCACAGGGAGACCATCTGAAAGATATCAAATTTAATTATGAATTTGACAGAAAATATTCTTTTCAGCTTCACAGAAACCCCGTGGTACCAGGAAGGAGAGTTTGAAAAGGTAAAGAGTACCATTGACAGTAAAATATGTTGTTGCACAAACTAACAATGTGATATGACAGTTGTGATAGTGTTCTGTGACTTACCATATTGTGAGAGTGATAGACAGTAGCATGACACAATGATGTAATCATTGTATTGAAAATGGTTGTAAGACAACATTTAAAATTGTGAAATGTGATAAAACAGTTTCTAACAGACTGAAATTGGTTTGATGGTAAAACATTGAGGTGGACAGTGGCGTGACATTGGTGTGATGGTGTGACATTGGTGTGGACAGTTACGTGACTGGTGTGGTTGTCTGACAGTGACCAGTGTGACATTAGAGTAGAACATTATGTGACATTGGTCTTGTGGTGGTGTCACATGAATGTGGACCATTGTGTGCATGTGACATTGGTGTAGTGGTGTGACATTGGTGTGATGATGTGATGATGGTGATTTGGTGTGACATTGGTGATGTGGTGTGACATTGGTGATGTGGTGTGACATTGGTGATGTGGTGTGATATTAGTGTGATGATGTGACATTGGCATGGTGGTGGTGTGACATGGCTGTGGACTGTTATATGACATCTGAGTGGTGGTGTGACATATCTGTGTGTCATTAGGGTAGACAGTTGTGTGAAATCTGTGTGGTGGTGTGACATGGTTGTGGACCATTGTGTGACATCAATTGGTGATGTGGTGTGACATTAGTGTGATGATGTGACATTGGTGTGGACAATTGTGTGATATTGGTGTGGTGGTGGTGTGAAAATGATGTGGACCATTGTGTGATATTGGTGTTGTGGTATGACATTGGTGTGATGATGTGACATTGGTGTGATGATGTGACATTGGTGTAATGATGTGTTATTGGTGTGATGATGTGACATTGGTGTGATGATGTGACACTGGTGAAGACAGTGCTGTGATATTGGTGTGATCGTGTGACTTTGATTTGGGCAGTGGTGTGACATTAGTGTGGACAGTGGCATGACATTTTTGTGGAAAATGGTGTGACATTCATAGGTGTGGAACAGTGGTGTGATTGGTTCCAACATTTGGTGTATTGGTGTGATATTGATGCAGCAATGTGAAAATTGTTATATTTATTTATTACTGTTATGATCATTGATACTGTTATCATAACTATCAGTGCTGTTATCACTATCATGATTGTCATTGTAAAATTTTGTCATTATTGTTATAAATTGTTTTCATTGTCATTTACATCATGACCCTCCTCATCACCATCATTGTCATTGATATAATTAATAACATTGGTACGATTATCATCCTTGACAGTATACCCACTGAAGATTATGAGGATTCATTTACCTTCACTGGCGGTAAGTACATGTATCAACCCGTCGCAGTAATGCAGTAGTCGCCTTTCATGTGTTAATTGTAGCCAAATTTATATCATAGCTCATCGTTTTGAAACCCATAACGCGTGTGCATCATCGTTGTTCGAGTATCTGAATCTGAATCGTTTGAGATGTTGTCAGCCTCAGGCTTAACACCCAGGGCCTGGGTTATGCTGCATTCACACTATTTACTAGACAGGTTTCAAATAATCATGATTGGAAAACAATATTACAGTTTAAGTACACAGACTGGATTTAAACCTGTGTAGACAAATTGCTTAATCATTGCAACATTCAAATGCTTTTTTCAGAATCGATGAAAAGTTATCATCACGTGACAGTACCAACATATTTAAGTCGAACAAGTTTTATGTAATTATGATTAATGCTTGGTATGAACGTGGTATTAGAAGAAACTTTAAACTCAATTCCTTCATCAAGAAGCGGGTCGGGTCTTGCTTCACCGACATACACTCCAAGGAAACCCAATTACGAAAACCCGAAATGACAGCGCAAACCAATCTTTAAGAAGCTAAACCCAATCGTGGGTTAGCGCTAATCCACTTTCGAGCAACCGGACTCAGACCATTTGCTTCAGTGTGAACATTTTCGTATTCAGACCGTGTGCGCGACATTGTAGAAAATGTCTGTCACATACCGAGAACTTCACGATGTAGAGTACAGTGTTTTGTAGAACACGAACTAGGACCAAGTTATAACCTTTGTTACGTTTAGGACCAAATGTTGTTACATTTAGGACCAAGTGCATGTTGTTACATTTAGGACCTTTGTTACATTTAGGACCAGTTGTTACATTTGCGCCTTCAACAAGACCATGTCATCTAGAAATAATTGAAAATTAAGTTTCTTAGAAATAAGTAACATTTCTTGCGTTTTGAGGGTTCGTTGAGATAAATTGGTATTTACTTTCAACCTGTAAATTTTCTTGTGCAATTTTTCTTGAGAATTGCAAGGCATTTGCCTCATCTACCTATATATGCGCCTGCTTTGGAAAACCTCGTCAATCCAAGAAACGGCCTCAGCGTCAAGGAATTTAGACCCTAAGCCTCATAAATTTGAATCTTTGTTTCTATATTTTAGAGACCACCCCCTCGTCACCAGACCATCTTAAATCTTCTCCAGAGACAGCTGAGGCCAGACTGGACGTGGAGGATGTATTGGAACCAGCACCCGGCATGGACACACTGAATGAGATGGCCGATAAGAGAAGGTTCTTTGAGGCTCAAAGAGACATAGACGGTTCATCTGTTGATTACCGAGAGAAGCTCAATCAGATGTCAGAATCGGAATCTTTCAGCCCTTTAAGGTACATACAAACTATAAAAGGGTTTTAAGGGGCCGAGGAACTCTAGACAATGTTTGTTGCTATGGTTATAAAGACAGAAGGAATTTCGTTAGTGTACAAAACCTATGAGAAGGAAGAGGATGATTGCTGGGACATGCCTCACTCGGGCTAACAGCATGCATAGGATGATATGATGCAAACTTTACACGAAAATGGGTCTTTTCAGAGTGCGGAATCAGAATCTGATAAGGTCCTGCTCTATATCAAGTCTACTATTTGGAAAAATATAAACGATTAAGAACAAACTAGATTGGTACTCGAGATCAGTAGTAGTATACCAGGATCAGTGGTATTAACATTATTTATACTGGAGCGCAGGCAACTATCACTTGTTTATCTTTTAAAATATTAAACCTCGGCTTACACTGTGCAGTGGTGTGTAAAATGTGAAATAATCTATTTGATCACTGTAAATTGAGTATAAATGCATCGGCGCTCTCTGCGGCGCCCTCCCCTGTATTGTAAAGCCTAAAAATAAAATAGCAGTTTTATTTACCACAGGACGAAAGATGACAAACTACAGGCCACTGGAGCAGAACTGGGCAATTCTATTTTCAATGCTACAGGTTGGTAGCTTCTAAAAAATCCATACTTACTTTTCGCTCGTAGAACCTGCTTACAGATGCTTACCGTGGTTTCGTAGCCGCTTGAGAAATTGGTGATACGTACTCGATTTTGAATATTACATTAATCGCGTCCAGTGATCATAGCAATGTAAATGATGTGATAGGTTCTGTTCTGCAACTTACTAAACAAATTCCAAATTCCTTGCAAAAAATGTACTTTTCAAAACAAAAAGAGATGTTTTCTAGATCTTCCGTCCAGGCCGGATTTTCAAGTTATGTCACAATAATATTAAGTTTAAAATTCCGTACTTAACATGAAGACTGAAATTTGCAGTGAGAGTAGAAAACTATGAAAAATAGAAACTTTGACACGTTGAGACAGTTACTATGAAGCAATGTATGCGAATTTGTACAATGTCAAATGTATTGACTAAATCCTAAATTGTCGTACTTTTGTTTTGTGTGTAGGTGAGAATGGTTTTCCAGCTCAAAAACCTGTTGAGAGTGCAAAGGAGGGAGAGGACGAAGAACAGTACAGTGAAGAGTTTGAGGAGACGGAAGAAGAAGGTGTGCAAGTGGAGAAGGACGATAGATCGACCAATGACAACGTGGAGAGACCTTCAGGCTTGGTGAGACAAACATTTATTATATGCACCCTCCCCCCTCCCCGTGATTGCCAGCCAACCCAAAACCCTGAGGAACCATCAGAAAAGTGATTGGGGAAAAAAACCGTGGAAGGTAAACAGACTTGAAAAAAAATCCCTGCCTGGGGTAAATGCCAAAAAGAACATGCCAATTGATTTCAAAAAAATTCCTGTGAAAGAGATGGAGTGGGTAAAAAATGCCCCCCAGCACTAGCTCACTAGTTTCTATACAGCCGTGAATCGTCGCAAACAGACACAAACCTATGCGAAGGCGTGTTTGCGATGATCAACAAAGCGTTGCGACAGAACGCAAACTGTGCAATGATATTTCCATTTCATCTTTTCCCGATGTCGCATCTCAGGCAGCCGAATACATCGCGTAACAATATATTAAGTTTTTCTATCTCTTTGGCATGCTTGCGACCATCGGCGCGCGTCTAATACTTGTAAATGATAGAATGCATTTCTATTACCGCAAGGGTTTACACTAAGGGGTGGACCATTTGACCTTTGAGAGGGAGGTTGGAAGAACTGGTTAGCGCAAGAAATTTTTTCCCACTGGCCAGTGATGCAGGCAGTTTTTTTAGGGCTGTGTATATATTTTTTTAGCCATTCGTGTTGCATGATTTTTTTTTTACTATAAAGGCTTTGCAGGAATTTTTTTTCTCAAATCTTCCACTCCTCCTCCCCCCTCAAAGATCAAATGGTCCACCCCTAAGTCCCTTTTGCCTATGTTTGTAACGATTTGCAGTTATATGCAAAGCAACCTTCACAGTTTAGCAGCTGACGCGCACCCAGGATTTAGTGAGGAGGATTCGTGATGGCTAAAAGGGTTCGATTATTACATTAATCAACAAATATGCTACAGCTTTCGTCAAAATGTACATGTTTTTATGCCTTTTTTCTTAGTTTTAGGGGTTCGAACGAGCCCTGTGAATCATCCCTGGCGGATCCACAACTGAGGTCTTCTAAATGCACGCTTATATTGTTTAAAGGAAAAAGAAAACATTGTTTGAGTTACCAGGGGTTCGAGATATCGATAATACGTTATGCTAACAAAATAACTTGAAGGTAGTCCCGATTCAGTTCGAGGTCCGAGTTGCCGAGAGTCAGTTATAATCGTTTTACGAAACGACACAAACTATCTTATTGGTTTTAAAACTCGTTTTCTCAAAATCAAAAACGTTTATATTTATTTCCAGGCTCCAGTAGGTCCTGCCAAGCCCAGTCTGCTTTCTAAAGGTACGAGGCACTGGTTACTATTTGTCCGCGTTTGTAATTTTGATACTTTTTATGTCCCTTAACAGATTATAGGTCGCTTTTCACTTGTCCGTTCTGACCGGCCGAAAAGAACTGGTTCTGGCCAGTTTAATGAAAAGTTTTAAGGCGCACTCGTACATTTTTCCCCGTCACAACTTTTTTAATTCCCGCGCTTTGGCCGACCGGAGCGGAAGAACTGAGCGGCTGTGATCCATGAACAGGGCCATTCTGGCCAGAACCAGTTCTGAAAACTCGTGCGTTTCATTAAGAACTGACCGGTCGAACCTGACAGACCGGACAAACAAAAAGTGACCTTTAATAGTATTTTAATAGTCGTCTAGTTTCAATAGTTTAATAATGTTCTAATATTTTAATTGTGTAGCGTTTGTGGTTATTCCTGTGTATTATTAGTATTTTTTTAATGGAACGCACTTTCTTTTTGAACTTGTTTTGTTATCCCCTTTGTTTCGTAGTTTCTCTTATGGACTCTCTGGACTCAACACTGGATAGGAAAAGGCCCCAAGCCAGACCAAGAACGCGATCGATGGAAGCAAAGAAAGGTCAATTATTTTACAGGACGATTTCTCTACATTTGTTGAGCAGGCCCAGTTGCTCAAAAGGGGAATATTTTTAACACAGGGTTTAGTTGCGCAAACATTTCATAAAATTTCTTCGTCAATGAACACGAACTTTGGTCTTTTTTATGCTCCTCTGTGGAGCATAGGGCATCTGCCCACTTTTGCCACTCGTTGCGATTCCGTGTGCAGATCTGAGAACAGTAGAGAAAATAGCTCAAGCTTTTGATTAAATTTCCTCAATTTTTAACTTGTATAATTCGGAGCTCATAATTATATTTATGAATATGTTTGTAGTTGGTTGATCGTCTGGTTGGTGTAGTCCTGAGAAGGACTGATGTTGGTTGTGACTGGCGTTTGTGGTTGGTTGATCGTCCGGGTTGGTGTAGTCCTGAGAAGGACTGTTGTTGGTTGTGACTGACGTTTGTGGTTGGTTGATCGTCTGGTTGGTGTAGTCCTGAGAAGGACTGTTGTTGGTTGTGACTGGCGTTTGTGGTTGGTTGATCGTCTGGGTTGGTGTAGTCCTTAGAAGGACTGTTGTTTGTTGTGACCCAAGTGAGTCAATGTTTGTAGTTAGTTGATCGTCCGGGTTGGTGTAGTCCTGAGAAGGACTGTTTTTGGTTGTGACCCAGTTGAGTCAATGTTTGTAGTTGGTTGATCGTCCGGGTTGGTGAAGTCCTTAGAAGGACTGTTGTTTGTTGTGACCCAAGTGAGTCAATATTTGTAGTTAGTTGATCGTCCGGGTTGGTGTAGTCCTGAGAAGGACTGTTTTTGGTTGTGACCCAGTTGAGTCAATGTTTGTAGTTGGTTGATCGTCCGGGTTGGTGTAGTCCTGTGAATGGCTGTTGTTGGTTGTGACTGACGTTTGCGGTTGGTTGATCGTCCGGGTTAGTCTAGTCCTGAGAAGGACTGTTGTTGGTTGTGACTGACATTTGCGGTTGGTTGATCGTCCGGGTTAGTGTAGTCCTAAGAAGGACTGTTGTTGGTTGTGACCGACGTTTCGACAGCCTGTGTGGAATTCATCTTCATAGTCAATGTTATATGGTTATTACTACTACTACTACCTACTGTAGACGTCTCATCAAACTCTCATTAACTCTCGTGCTTGCCAGCTTGACCTCAGTTTTAGTTCTTTCTTTTGTGATACCGCTTGCTGGACCTTAACTCAAATTAGAATATATTTTGTCATATTAATTGTTCTAGAAGAGACAGATAAATCGCCCGAGCTCTCTGCAGCCAAGGGTATTGTTGGTGGGGGCACGACAACGACTACCGGGGAGATAACTGAACTGCGGGAGGCACTGAGAGCCGCTCAGATGACTGGCACAGATACAATCGGCAAACCAGGCACGAAAGGTACATGAGCTACAAATGTGTTTTTCGGTGTGCGTGTGTGTGCGTATGTGTGTGTCTATGATTATATGTGTATCTGTTACTGTGCCTGTGTCTGTTTCTGTGTCTGTATTTGTGTGTTTGTCTGTGCGTGTATCTCTATATGTGTCTGTGTATGTATTTGTGAGCGTGTCTGTGTGTGTGTGTCTGTATGTACTGTAGGGTTTGTAGGGTTATTGACGCCTCGTTTACATTATACTGGGTTGGATTTTGAGCCCATACATAAGACGTGGTGTTGAGAGGTAAATAGGAACATCTTTCTGCAGTCAGGGCCGTAGCTAGCGTCAAGCAGGGAGGGCAAGTACGCCCCTAAATTTTGGACCGGAAGTTAATTAAAGAGTAATTTTTTCAGTACAATGCAGTGATTAGCTGGGGCGCCGTATCTTGTGTCAGGCAGGGAGGGTAAATGCCCTCCCTAATTTTGAGTCTAACTACGGCCCTGGCAGTACAAAAAAACTTATCCAATAATGCACAAAAAATGTGACGGATAAAGCTGCGTTCCAAGTTTAAACAGACTGCCTATCCACTATAGATGCCTTTTGCAGAAGCGCGAAATTTAACCGATATGTTTTTTTTTGT
>JAOEJI011240666.1:0-12482 GCA_025448255.1 Umimayanthus chanpuru
AAATTAAAGTGGCATTCATAAGCTTGTTCTATTTCGTCACATACTTTGTTTTCAAGCTATTTTTAAAATTTTCCTAAGCTCGTGCTTATCTCACAAGTGTGTACCGGGCTTTAAGCTTGGGATATTCATTGTATGAACCGTAACAAGAAAAGCTGGTCAGTGTTAGGCCTCTTATCATTGTGGAAAATGACTGATAAAAACCAGATAAAAAGAAAAAGTTCACTAACCTTGCGTTGAATAGCACTGATACCTATAGGTTAATTTCATTTCACTGCTGTTTAGCAACATTCCGCCACAACGAACAAAGAAAGAGTTTGAAAGAATTGTGAAAAGAAATGAACACTAGTACTACAGCTGAGATTGGAATAACAAACCGTCTCTGTAGAACTAAAGTGAAAAGAATTTCCGTCCAAAGACTCACTGTTGACCCTGGTCTCATGTCTTCACAGCTGCCAGGTGATGTGTTTCTCTTACTTTCTAGCTTAACTGAGACGACTCTATGTTTAATATTTTCGATGGTGCAAACAATCCTTTAAGAAAGGCTTTATGGATGCACTTAAACTTTGTCGGAAACAAAATCTGGAAGAGAGTATCTGCACGAAGGCTAAAGTTTTTGCAAAACCCAAAAATTAAGGTGGGATATAGTTTCTTGGCATAAATTTTAAAGATGTCTATAAAGATAAGACAATATATACTTTTATAAAGCATTTTAAAATATTTCGTTATTGTGTAAAATATATTCACTTGAATGTTTTTAGTAAAAACAGTTTGCCTTTAAAGCCCTGTAGCGTCAGTTGTTATGGAAACATGACTTGAAGAATTGTTATTTACCACAACTCAACACCAACTGCTAGTATAAAGCTGCGGCTGTACACACAAGAACTGAAACAATTTGTATAATTTAATTACAAAAAATTGTAAAGAAGCTGCGAGCGTCCTGAACACACACGATGTCTTAGAATTACTTTGAATGGGATTTGGATTTACTGGAAATATTATTGTTTCCATATTTTGGGGTTTAGCATCTTCGAGTTCGACGGCTGCAAATCGAATTGTATGTACATCGTGTGTCTAAAGCAGTGAAGGACGTTGCTTTTCGATCAGTACCAGAAGTATAGTCTTAGTAGTTTCATAGTGACCGATTATTCAATTTCGTATTCACTATTGGGTGAAGGGAGAGGCAGAGTGCACGAAAAACTTTCGAAAAACATTACACAAACAAAACTCAAACAAACAAACAAACAAACAAACAAACAAATGAACGAACGAACAATCAAACAGACTGTTATAAGAAAGAAAGACTAACAAAGGCAAAATAAAGACACATGCAGCCAAAGTGTGCAAGCTAATTCTTTTTTCTAGATCTATTCCACTCCAATATTCAAATGATTCGTCCCTTCTGTGAAGTGTGATTTCTTGCATGCTCAAAAGCGCTTCGACCAGTTCCAGCACAGGAATTAATCGTTTCCATTGCGGTAAACAAAGAGTCTTCTTCAGTCTTTGTAGTTTGCATAATTCTTTATTCTTATACTAGTTCATTCGTCCAACCGTTCATTCAATCCATTAATTAATTAATTAATTTGTTTATTTACATGGAAATGCTTTAACTTATGTACCAACAGTACTGCCCCTTTACACTTAGTGACTTTCGCCTGGTTTCGCACTTGACTACAATGTTACTCATTCGAACCACATTCGATACTTCAGTTTTAAAACTCTGTTCATATTTTGAAACTAACTATTAGACAGAATAAATAGATTTGCTGTGCAGTGCCAGGTTCAGTCATTGTCATTTCTAAAAATCTTCCAAACTTATCAGTATCTTATATAACTTTCCAGTGTTAACAAAAGGATTACGTCCACTTTCTCGGCTAGCAATTAATAAAACTCTAACTTTTAAACCCGAAATAACATATTTCTATGGCTCATTTTTGATTCCTGTTTTGTTTATTCTTCACTAAAATGTCTTGCATAAAAGAGAAGGCTGGTATTCATAGACCTGCTTCTTCTGAAGGAGTAGCTTGATAGTTTTTTCTTTAGAGAGAGAGAATTATAAACTGATTTTTCGCTTTTTGTCTTGTAGTAGCCAAAATTCATAGAACACAAGAAGCAAGTATACGAGTTTTGCAAGTTACTAAAGCCTGTTCACAGGTCGAGACAATTCTGCTAGAGTATGCTTTAACAGTCTCATCTCTTTTCATGATCAAGACGATACCGTGTAATGTTTGTTTTAAAGTGTTTGTTGTTTGTGCGCAAGATCCCGTATTCTTTCCTTGTTTTAACAAAAAAGCTAATGCTTTCCGTTTTTGATGAAATAATTCAATTATTTTTTCTTTGTACTCGGAAAGCGTCTAATCGTTTCCTTTTTTGTAGAAAGTATTTAACACTGACTTGTCTGATTTAAGATTTTGCGAGTTTCCTTCAAGGAGATGCCCAAATTCGTTTGTACAAACTTCATTTACACATTTTTGATCTCATTTAAGCTTAATTAATTTCTGTTTCAGATAGTGGTTTGTTAATATCAAAATAGCTCACTCTTTGGAATAAGCCCAACAAAGTAACAGTGTCTGAATACCATAGCCTTTACAGCTGTCAAATCGCCAAAACGTTATAACAGCCCTTGCAGCTTTATGCCTAAACGACCCTGATTAGTTTGACGTGAGTTTTGCGAAAAATACAGATTTCATGCTAAACTTCTAGAACATCGATTTTCCTTGGCAAACAAAAAATGTTAAATGGAGAATTATACTGGTTTTGTTGATTTTTAAATTTCTTTTTTGTTATTACGCTACGATAAACTTCTCGAGTGAGGAAATATGCTCATGTTCTTGTCATTTCCTGGAAACGAGTTCTTCTTTGCCTTAAACCTCCTTTTGTAAGTAACGAACTATGGGAAATTAGATTCTCCTGAATATTGGAGAAAAGACAAATTGGTCATGCAATAAAATCTTGCAAATCTTGCGAGTCTTTGTCTAATCACTTGTTATAATCTCCGGCACTCTGAGGGGACTTCCAGCTTAACTAATTATCGTGGAGAGATAGTGTGCAAGTGGCCGTGTTCCACAGGCATACCAGGAGGAATATAAGAGCCCGCTTGACTGCCGCAGTAGTATGGAGGAGGTGTTGCCATGAAACTGGGTGGGGTGCCTGTGCTCATGACTCGGGAGTTACTAAGAACATGGGAAGGCGATGGGTAGCTCGGTATTGATGTGATCACCTCACGGCTAGAGCTCCATAGGCCTCCGCTACAACTTGAGTACCGGCAGGGGGAGGGTAGGGGCTGGCTTTGCTCTTTTGTAGTGGAAGGCTTTGGTTTGGGTTTTTGCTTGGTAGTGTCACCTTTGGCAAGCTGTCTACTTTTGGCTCGTCTATTTTTAAACCACACCTGTTGAATGTGAGAGAATTAGTGCGAACCCTCAAACAAGCTTATCAGCCAACTATCCGGGAATCTCTTTAACACATTCTTTGTTCTTTATCTGGTGTCACAGACAAGTTAGAAAATCATTTAGGACCAGATAGAAGCTAAATGAAGGTTAAACTGCAGTCGACATTACGAATGTATTTATGCAATCGACAAAGATTGATACAAAGGTCTTATTGGTCATTTGAATTGATAAGTATTCTATTCCGAAATGGATCCTGTTTAACTCGATATCGTAGTGCGCAAGCGCAACATAATGAGGTGTACGTGTTGAACGGATGTGTAGGTGACTGGGTCTTGTCAAATCTTTGGTCCTTAATTTGTGAATTCCGTGCAGACGTAAAGTGCCCAGTGAGTTTTTTTCTATGATAAAGGTCGGGGGTCGATATTAATGGTTATAGGTATGCGCACTCTTTATCTCTCAAGCGAGATGTCCAGTTCAGTAATCATGCAAGCGAAAGTGTTTAGTTCTAAAAATAATTGATAGAGGAAAAACAGTTCCAAGAGACTAAACTAAGATTGGTTGTCTTTCTTTGGTAAAGCTTTGTTTTCTTCTGTGAAGTTTAAGGCAGAGATTATTGCGTGCCTGAGGGCTGCTTCAGCTTTTGATGGTACTTCAAGAGTGCTTTGTAAGTGGGCATGCCCTTCTTGCAAGGAGTGACCTCGACTGCAACATGCTGCATAAAAACCACGAAAATCTCAAGCATACGCGCTTTGAAATATATCGTGGAAACAATAATTGTTTTACGTGTCATAGTTGTATGTAACTTCAAGAATTTCCTTCCTATATGGGACGTTGTGAACTGCAACTTTTTATGATCCTTTTTAAATGCGAATCCAGCGTTCGTGATAAGAATGATAAGCACAGATTACAAGTGATGAACTTCACAATTTTCTCAATATTTCTTCACTGTTCGACACGTGTTTGTTTCCGGCTGTTAAGTTTTCCAAAAGAAGCACATTGTGCATATGATGGGAATATATGTATGGGGCTGTTCAAATACTATTAACAACATCATGCAATGAAAACCTAAAATTTCTTGACACTACAAGTGTCCTTTAGATTCTTTGTAAAGGACGGGTTTTTAGCCCTTAATTTTAGTGTAGTACTTTACCCTTTATAACGAGAACTGGTTGTAACCCACACTCAAGAAGAATTTATTTTAAAGTTGGAAAAGTTTCACAAAGGACTACAGGTATCTCAAGACTAGACATTTTATCCACCTCCATTAGAAAACCTACTCGTTTATTTTAAAGTGAATTGAAGCAATCAGCTTGGTTCTGAGCCAGTGTTTTTAACTGATCTGTAAGGACATTTTAAACTCTACTTCGATGGGAGTGCAAAAACATAACATCTATTAGAACGAACACTTGTGTTAAAGTGAATTGGATGTCGATAACAAAAGCCTCCAACACGAAACCTTTTAAAAAAATGAAAACAGCAAATTAAGTCTTCAAGAAGTTAAAATTTTAACGAATCCAATAAAAGTATTTACTAAGAAACTTGTTCTATCAACAAGATAAAATGTAAAGTTGTAATAGATCTCCCATGTAAAACTCAAACGGTCTTGGAATGTTGCTTTTGATAAGAGTGTTTGATGACTATATTATTGAAGTATCATAACTATCATATTTACTTTTGATGGCGGAACAAAGGAATGTGTGGGCTTGGACCAACTTTTTCAGAAAAATTAACAGTTGGAGAGGTTTTATATATTTTGATGTATTGAGAAATGGTGATTTCAGTTTGAAGTATTTTTACTAAAAGCAAAACATTGAAACGTGAGTGAGTCTTACGAAGGAAGTTAACAAGGGCGTGGCCATGTTTGATTTTGTATGAAAGTTCCAGGTTTGAAAGAGATTTCACGGTAAAATTAGGTTCAACTTGAAAGTTAAACATTTTCCCTTTAAAATCCGAAATCCCATGGCATGGTGTTATGAAAATAGGTTTATAAAGAAATATGTTGGCTGTCTACTGAATATATTATCTTATAAGTTCATGCGGTACAAAATATAAGTCATCCGTGTCCTGCTCAAGGCAATTTTGCTTACCACAAAACCTTAAGTTTTAAACCGGAAAAATTATATAATAACCACTTCTTTGTTGGTCAGTATTGGAGAGCAAACACAGTTTTTTTAAATTGTTTTAAAAACTAAAAGTTGAGAATTTACACAACATTTAAAACCTTTAATATTTGAAAACGATGTAGTTTTGTTTTTAGGTATACTTCGTTGACAAAAATGTCTATGTTGCCGTTTATTGTACGCTTGTTGTATCAACAGAACTGCTTAATGATTTATAACGGACACTTCTTTGTAGATCCTACCAAGTTTTGTATTTAATACAACTAAACAAGTGGATACCTACAGTAAATGGCCGCATGTTCTTGTTTAGTAAATATCTTTATAGCAGTGCTTCCACCGGCTTAACTTAAAGAATCAATTCCTGCTGACTTTTAATAGTGTTAATGTTTTCTCACCTGCACTCTCGATTCTGGAAGGTTAATTTTCATCGCCACTTCTTCCCTCATAAAGATGTCTGGGTAGCGAGTTTTAGCGAACAGCTCTTCCAGAATCTCCAGTTGAGCTTTGGTGAATGTCGTTCTTTCCCTTCGCTGTTTTCTTGGATAACCTATAGAATTTAAAACGTTGTACATCTTGTAACTGAACTGAGTAAGGTGTATTACTTAATACTCCTTTAATTTGCCAAGATCGGTTCTCGTGCAGCTGTAAGAGGCTTTGGGAAGTAAGGCAATATTACCACTAAAGCCACAACATTGTTCAAATCAAAGTTCAAATGATTTGTATGGAATTGCTGCTACTTTCTATTTTTCTTTTTTTACATTCTTTCATATTATTGTATAGTCCCGTTCTTTATGTATGTAACTGTACTATCATTACTTCTTGACGACAAAAAAGAGAAGCATACCGTTCAATACCGTTTGCTACTTTCTGTTATTTTTCATTCTGAAATTAAGTATTTTATGTATTTTTCGTCTTTCATTTTATTACAAAGTCATCGTTAATGCATGTGACTGTAGAATCATTCTTTCTTGACGATTATACTGAAATAAAAACACCGTTTAATTTTGAACTCTTTGTGAATATAGTTTGTTCTGGAACAAGATACACTTAAAGTTACTCTCTAAGTAGATCTGAGAACTTTAAATCGCGTACACAGAGGATCTTGCCAGTATCTGTAAGACTGAACTCTCCACAGGATAATTTTCCTTTCTGTATTTTTTACTTTATTAAACTTTATCTATTCTCAACTTGCATATATAAAGCTTACAGTAAAGAAGGACAAGTAACGACTGATGAAAAGGTTTAAGTCTGAACATTGAAATATCGCAGTTATTTTTTCAAAATCCTTTACATTTCTAATAGTGCCATTACAGGTGACATTTAAATGTTTTTTCTCACGTAAAGGAAAGAAAAACTGAAAAAGAAAACAAGTATCAAACATTGTACTTGGTTAGAATAATTCCGCTTAAACTATTCTGGTACGGATGAACTGGTTTGATTTTATAAACATATTGACTAAAATCACAAATCAAGTATTAGAATAAGATCAAGACAAATCCCTGCTGCTTCCTTATTTCTTGTCCATAGTATAGCTGTGTTCACTATTTGACTTGTGTTGTCAACTCAGTTTTGCTCCTACAGATATTCTATGATTGCAAATTGGGAAATGGGGCAATTAAAACTAGCGTTTCAGTTACTTTGAAAATATTTGGGCATAAATTCGGTCAAAAACTAAAAAAAGACTATACAACACTTGCTGGATTTCCAATGATCAACCTTAAAGTTAGGCTCTGCATATGGCCTATTTTGTTTTCCACAAGGAACCATAAGTTCAGATTCTCGAAGACTGACATTTGTATATAAAAGAGATGGTTTTTAAAGCATAAATCTTTTGAAAGAAAGGAATGCAAATGAGTCATTTGATACTAAAACCACTTCCTTGTAGTCGCGCTTATTTAGAACTGTTTAGGCAGCTCTTGGTACCTTCCTTGTATGTGGACATGCACAGCTGGAGAAGTTACACAGTAGACGAACATTTAATTGTGGTAAAGTTGCAAACCTCAACAGTTTAGCAATGATAATACGTACCATATGGTGGCACCATCGGCCCGAACATCTCGGGGTTTCTTGGTCCAAAGTTAACTCCACCGACTGGGTAGGGCGAATAATGGTTCAGAAATCCGGCCATGATGTTCTCTGTTGTTCTCTTGAGATGCGCTACTGAGTGAAATCAAAACAAAACTGATGATGAATTGAATGGACTGCCTTTTGCATTGTCCGTCATTTCCTAACCACTTGGAATCTACCCCCCGTGGTCTGTAACTGTCAACTTATTACTACAATAGCATAGGGCCAAATCCGTTTGAACTGTCATTCTTCCAGGGATGGAACATAAGAAAAACAAGAGGAAGCGATAATAATTGAAGGGATTTGTATATACTTAGACTGATCAAAACTTCGGAGCCGTTTATTTTGAAAACCTATCACAGAGTGTTGGATTTACTTGGGTTCGGTTGTTAGTCGATGATCAATGCACGTTCAGTTGTCATGAACTCCACGCGTTGTTAAAATTATTACCTTTTTCTCATATAAAGCAATGTGGGAGGTCAATCAGGCCCCTGCTCAGACAAAAAAGGAAGCCGCAATTAAGCGAATCAAATTCTGCATCATGGATTAAATCTGTCACGGTATCACGAAAACAAGAGTCAAAATTAGTCAAATTATAGACTTTCCTAAAAAGTTGACAAAACTTTCTGTAGTTTAGCAAACAGTAATGAGAAAAAATTGGTCAGTTTTCCTGCATTGCCGCCTTCTATGAGTGTCATTAAACTTAATCAATTCGCTTTTGATGATTTCGCCATAAGTGATTGAAGTTGCACAAAAATAACAGTTATCCCCATTAAGATTTTGTTAGAGCTAATTTACAGAGGCTGTTTGGCTTCTATTGATAATTGAGAAATTATGTCGAGCAACTGAAGGCTGAAGAGACTGTAATGATTTCTAATTGATTAAACAATGTTTCCCGAGCATTTTTGAAGTTGATGCATGAGGTTATTTTGTGAAACTTCCTAACAATACAGAAAACAGTAGAAGTACATCTTGCAAAAGTTGACGAAACTTTCACTGAACAAACATGTAAGTAAATATGTAGCTTTTCAAAAGTTTACACTACATCTTTATTGTTTTTACAAAAGCAATTGTTTTTGTTTTATTTTGAAGTGAAGTAGATTTCTTTCTGTTCAAGTTTGAATTCCGCTATTTTGTCAGTGTACTAGAATAAAGATGCAGCACACAGATCGAACTTAGTCCCTGATTTTGAATGAATTCGAAGCAGACCAAAATGGAAAGCTAGTAATCAAGAAAAATGCGCCAAACCGCATCATTGTCCTACCTTTAAATATCGTGTTTTAATCACTTTTTCATTCTTTAATTTTGTTATTTTAGCAATAATTATGTTTACTGTTATCGCAGACCATGTTTAATTCACTTATTTTAGATACCTCTAACATGATAATCGTCCGACTTATCGAAAAGTATAACGTTTCATTTCTAGTTAAAAACGTTAACGAACTGCGAGCGGCGAAGTGTAGAAAATAGATATTAAAAACCACTTCTCATTTAGAACTGTACCACCGCGCACTGAGAAAAGATAGAGAACTGAGTAAGTTGAAACCAGTTGGCATCGGGCCATTCAAAGTATTTCAAGTAACAAAGCTTGCTATATTGTCAGAGAATTGACTGTACATAAAGAAAGTATAGAAGTCCGTTCAGTATTTGAATCAGTCAGCTTGTGACTGCTAAAGTTCGTATTTTCTTAAGTGAAGAATTATCTTGCCCATGCTGTGCAGTTGAAAATAAATGTTAAGAAATTGTTAAGTGATACTTTATAAAACAAATTTTAATGGAACGAAGATTTTAATTTGAAAGGCTTAAAGGAGTATAAGCCCTCGCTGAACTGGTTGCAGTTGTGGTTTAACTCACGGAAGTTTGCATTTGTGAAAAATCTCTGATGGCTTCAAGAGGCTTTAAAACAAAATCTTTTCAGTCTTCTTAGCCTCGTCTCGACTTTTGCTTTGTCACGGAACTATGGAAAGTTCCCGATATATTCACGTACCCAAGAGTTTAACTCTAGCTGGAGTGTTTGGTTTGGGTGTTAAATATCAAACCACGCAAGTTCCTATGGTGTGGTTTAATTAAACTAAGATTATCCTCGTTAGTTGAACAGTAAAAGACTTTCTAAAAATATTTTTTTAAGGCAACTTTTAAAGTAGTGATTTCTATTTCACGGTTTAGTTTTCATTCCACTCAGATCGAGAGTACCACAGGACCACAATGTCGAAAATGTAGGCAATGCAGAGAAACTCCATGTAGTTCCAGAAAGTAAATATTCAAAACTAAATGAAAGAAACATGTGCGGGGGTTGCTAAACCTTAAGGCGTGGGTTTATCAAGGAGACTGGCAATAATCAGGGAAAGAGAGGGAAGGAACAAACGATTGACAATTGAAATGTTATCTGATTTGACAGTATAGTGAGAGAAAAAAGGTTCACTTTAATGAACAAGAAAAATATCAGTTCTTTAAACAGCAAATTCACCCAATTCAGTTTACTTGAGCACGCGTTCCTTTTGTGACAGTCCTCTCTGCCATGCTTGCTTAGTGTTTGTTTAGTGCAAACGAATTGAAGCGTACCAAAAAGGCAAGAAATTACGCGTAGCATTACCCTAAGATAATTTTTACCAGTTTATCAATTTCTTAGCCCTACGAAAGAGGAGTGTGATCAAAACAAAATATAGCATTTCAAAACAGATGACAAATGACAGTCATATCAAACCACGTGTACTTATTTAGCATTCAGAAGTGCTCGGCCCTTGCTTGTTCACTTGTAAACCAGTTGACAAAATCCCATAACATGCATTGACAATTCTTTTTTGTATCTAGTGTTTGTTGTTACTTGTTTCTTTAAATGTTCTAACATGTACTAACTTTTGACCGTTGACATGAAGCCATAACACTACATTTCATTTTGTTTCTCTTGAAGACCCTGAAGAGCAGAAGTGATTTGTGTTGCCGATGTTATTTGGGATTCTAACTTTGAACTAGTAGATCAATTATTTAGAGAAAGCAAGAACTTGACCCTGCTGAGTGTTTGTGGTCCATTTCTATCATTATAGAGCAATTAAATATTTTCACAACTGCACTAAACCGTTTCAAATAAAACTAACAAAACTGCAAAATGTATCTCTACACCAAAATAATGTTCCAGATTTATATAAATGATGAACTTTCTATGTCAAGAGAAAGTAATATTGAATATTAGTCTACTTCTAAAGTGGTGTTTTAGTTCTCATTCATATTTTGAAAAGAAAATATAAACTATCACGATACGCAATGTACTATGTCATTTTTTTTATATCAACCGGTTAAAAAAATTACAGTTTGGACTCGAAAACTTCAAAATCCGAAAATTGGTAAAAAGTGCCGATGATGGCTTTGGACCGAAGGTCAATTGAGAAGGACATTTTAAGATACACACTAGTAGAGCCAAGCCCAAGCAAGTTAAGGGTTTTCGTCGTCTGCTGGTTGTAAAGTTCAGCAGATCATCTACTTTTCAATATATGCAAAATGAATTTTTATGTTATAGGTTTTCGTCAATTAGTTCGGCAAAAAACTTTGGTAAACAGTGCCGGTTACATTCTACGGTGACGTAAAACATCTCAATTAAAAATGCCATTTGTAAGTATAACTGCTAAACTGCCTAATTTAACAGCTTAGCCGTATTAGAGCTTAAAAAATATGCTTTGGTTTAAAAATTCGGTCTTCTTTACCGACGTTTTCCAAGTGAAAAATGTTTTAAAATAGTATCATGATGTTAATAGCTCGCCAAACAACGTTTTTGACTTGATAATTTGTGTTTCGCAACAGAAAACGAGTCCTTCAACTCCGCGACATTAAATTCCAAACATTTTTATAAGAAAAAATAACGCAATGGGCGGGGCTTCATGTTTTTCAGTAAACGCCCCGCATTTTATAACTTATAGGTTCCAGTTAAGACTAGGTTTCGGTTCATGGAAGTAAAAAACTCGGCAGGAACCAGGCATCATAGAAAGTTCATTTAGTGGTTTTAAAATTACATAAATAAATATTGAGAACTGTTATAACTTTGCCAAGATATAGATGTATAGAAGTCATTTCAATCACTTGGCATGGCTGGATTGTACTAGAATGTAATGTTTACAAAAAGCGAACTAATATTAAAAGAAAAATATAGGTCATTAACAGAACTGCCCTCTATAGTTACAGCATCCGTGTTTTGGTTCTTGCACGCTACATTTTCATATGCGTTTAATTTTTAGAAAACGGAGATCTCAAATGTGTACACTTTGTATAAGGACCACCCAGTCCTAGGCCAGACATTTGCAGTAGATATAGCAAGGCATTGCTCGACTGCTCTATCCATTTAGTGCCTTACGTCTAATACATGGATTATACAAGCACTTCAGTACTACCACAACCCAGTTTTTAAGACCATTTCCTGAACACCAACACGTGAACTACCAAATTGTTGCAAACGCATGAACAGTTTTGCAGCCTAAAATTTCCAAGTAAACTCGAATTTTGGTAGTCTTACCATACAGAAATTTACAATTTGGGAACAATATAGTTATAGAGTTTAAACATCTTGTGTAACCACCGTCGCGTGTTATTTTAGAGATAATCTTGCAATAAAGTTTCGTCTTAAATAATATCTCTCGTGAAACTCAGATCATTTTCTGTCACGATAGAGCACAGTTTACAGGAAATACTTTGGTGTTGATACTTATTATCCGGGCGGATAATACCCTGTGAATACGTGTCGTGATAAAACGTTGTTTCACGCTATCATAGCCTGACATGGAAGAAAAAAACCTCAATTTTTTTTGTCTGCCAAAAGGATTTGTTGTCATTTTTAAAGCCACTCTCATACATACATACATACATACATATATACATACTTACATACATACATACATACATACATACATACATACATACATAC
>JAOEJI011241776.1:0-12481 GCA_025448255.1 Umimayanthus chanpuru
CATAAATTGTGTATCGATATACTGTCAAAGGCATTAAATTGAAATTGGTAACATTGCTGAGAGGTTAAAATACTGTTTTAGTTTTGCTTGAGATGTCTGGCCAACAGCAGTTTACAGCATCTTAGTTTGTGTTTCTGTTCAACTTGATATGTGCCTTGGTGAAAACAAAGTAAAATAAAGGCAGATCACTGGTAAATGATGAATTTGTTGTGTAGTTTGCTCCTATATTTCTCCTATAATTTAACCCAAATTCCTATAAAACTCCTATATTTTTGTTAAAAAACTCCTATATTCCTATAAAATTTGAGGCAGAACTCGCTGGGATGTATGGATTCAGATCTCACCATTATTTATGTAAATTCAACACCAAGTTGAAGTTAACCCTGTAGAAATGAATCTGTTGTCACTGTAAGCAGCAGCAACTGGATATATGAAACTAGGTCTTTCAAACACACAAAAATATTTGACATTTCCCCATCAGTTAACATAAAAATAATACATCCAGAAACATACTAAATGATTTTAAGTAAATAGCACCTATTAGACAAATAAAAGTTATAGATTAATAGATATTAAAAAGTAAATTGAATTATTAAGAGTTGAACTCAGGGATGTCATCTTGTTTTGATATGTTGTAGGATGTTTGGATCAACAATGGACTATACAATACGAAACCAAAATGGGGAATATGAAGTAGCAAGAGGAATTTCAGCCAATGTTTTCAAGTGTATACTGGTATGTTTCAATTACTCAATCACCCTTGGTCTGGCATCCTTTAAAGGCATCTTTTGCTTCACACATTTGAAAATTCGTGGTTCTAGCAGTGGTTTCAGGAGACAGATCTTTCCTGATGTCGCTGTTTACATTTTGCATACTATGCACTTACCGGGAGAAATAATCCTACTGGAACCTAAAAATGCTTTTCAGACTTATCAAAAAATTTGCAGCTTTTTACATTCAGTTTTTGAGAATATAAATGACTTTCAAAAATATACAAAACAGCTGTGTGGCAAAATCAATAATGAGCCATATATTTGCTGTAAAAAATTGAGTTTTTAAACAAGCATCACACAAATTGCATTTAACATTTTGTACTGAAATTTGTTGACAGAACTTATCTTTCAAAGCCCTGTCGTTATTCACAGCTGATCAGTTAAGTACTCAGTAGGAAACTAAGGCACGCATGCTAATGAAGCAAAGTGTAAACAGTGATGTCAGGAAAAATTCAACCATAAAATGAACTAGTTGGAGGTGGAACAGGCAGTATTGGAGTTGCAGGTTTATCAAGGGTTAGAGGCACTCTCAGGTAGTAAAACTGTGGTGAAAATTGGCATCAGTAAGGTCAAGGTTTTCATTTAAAACTTAGTTCTATCACAAACTAGTGAGAGTTTGGATTGTTCTGTATAATAAAGGAATAAAACAGCACTGCACAAGTTTCTATCGGGTTTTAGAAACATGCCATGACAAGGCAGAACACAAAAAAATGTTGAGAGAAAACAAGGCAAAGACTTGTTTTTTCTCTGCTTTATGAGTGTTCTGCCACATCATAGCATGTACAGAGCTTGTTTTCTGTACTGTACATCTAGTGAAAACAAAAATTATAACTGTAGTGAGTTAATTTCAGTGTTGGTTTGCAGTTTTAGTTACAGTAATATATTCATTGATACTTGGAGATTTGGGATTTTACAGCGACAAGATCTGAAGTTATGTGGTGATGGTTTTGACCTATTGCCTATTGTTTTTTATCAGGATTATTACAAGTTAGGAGTGATCAATTGCCCTCCCAGTATACCAATACCAGAACTAAGGGAGGCATGCGACTACCTGTTGATTCCCTTCAATGCATCAGTTGTAAAGTGCCAGAACCTTAGTAAGTAATTTAACTTACAAGTCATCATGTTTTTATACCACTTTCTCACAGTGGAGGTTTGGGATGATGTATGATTGATGTTTTCTTAAGATTCAAGCCGGTTTACATGGCACAAACTAGTTTTGATTTTGCACATGTGCACTCGTGCGGTCACCCATCAAGCTTTGCTGCATCAACAAGAATGTTACAAAACAATAGACTTGATTACAGAGTACAATAACTTCACCTGGGGATGCAATCAGCTTGCCACCTTCGCCTTGTTGTCTTTAGATTTAACAGAATGTAAAACTTGTAATTGATTTTAGAGTTTTAAGGTAGTACTAAAAGGTCATCAGTTAATCACCATGCTATCAAATGGTTAAATCCAAAATTTAAGGTCAATATCTTTATTCCTTGAAAAGTTATATGGACATTTGAAAATTAGCTTTTTTGGCCATTTTAAGCCTTCTGATTGGTTAAAGAGGGTCACATGACCCCTTGGAGGGAAATTCAAAATGAATTTATTTCAATATTTTTTGTAATTAAACTGAGTTGAGCTAAGAAGTTGAAACCAAAAGTAAATAAATTGGGACAACAATCTTGAATGAACAAAGATATTGGCCTGAAATTTTGGATTTGAGCATTTGAGAACATGGTGGTTAGCTGGAATTTCTTGAGGACAAATCTATTTTTGAAATCAACCCTTTAGTACTACCTTAAAAGAACGTGAACGTTATAATGAGATTCCTTTCAACTCCCTTTGCAGCTTCAAGAATAAATAGCAGTCTGCTTTAATTTTTCACATTCACTCACCTTCACTTGCTTGCATGTGAAAAATTAACCCAGGTTCACCCAGATTTGTATTTACATGCATTTTTGGTATTTGGCAGTGTGAACAAAATCTGATTGAACCCGGGTTAGTTTTAACTTGCGTCGATACCTGGATTTGTGCTGTGTAAACAGGGCTTAAGTCATTTAGAGTTCTATTACTGCATTTGTGACTGAATGTATGCCTACATACATATACATGTAATAGTTGACTTGTTATCAAAAGCCATTCTACATGGTAACTTTTTTTAAGATACATGTCTAAATGTCATTTTAGGGGATCTGCTTCACGAGCTGTCTAACGAGGGAGCCAGAAACCAGTTCCGAGAGTTCTTGGAGGAATACATTATCCCTGTGATGGTGTCTTCGGCAAAGGTACATATTCACATATATATAACAATAGATATCTTTGGAACCCCAAGAAGATACCTGTTGTTGCATGAATATAGACATCAAACAAGTGATAGTGTTGTCCCAGGATTTTACAAGGGCAGTGGAATGTTCATAGCTTTAGATAGCTTAATTTTTTTATAGTTTTTTTCCGGGTGGGATTTCCCAAGGTTATATGAAAATATTCCTTTTTCTTGTGAAGATACTTTAAAGCAGTTTCGGAGATACTTCAAATAATGTAATTGTGCACCAGCCCTTTGACTTACTGATGCAAAGTAACAAGATGTACCCACACAAACTGTGCCAATGCTAATTTACTTTCTTTGCAAAAGGAATCAGAATCATTAATGTTAACTGATGTTCATTGTATTTGATTTTTGCCGTACACAGTTAATAACATATTGTTTGGCAAAATTCACCATTAGAGCTGTTGATAATAAATTTATGTATGTTGTTTATTACTTGATATTCCTGTTAAAGCTTTTGATGGTTTTATACTTGACTGTTGAAGTTTAAATGAAATTTCTTTCTTCAGAAAGGAGATCGTGAGTGTCACATTGTGGTGCTGACTGATGATGATGTCATTGATTGGGACGAGGAATACCCACCTAACATGGGAGAGGAGTACACACACAGTAAGTAAGGTTTCATCAAAGCAACAATTCTAGAAATTTATAAAGCATTAAAACTGTGGTAGGGATTCCACATTGACTTACATGTACATGTATGCAGCACTGACACTGAGCAACAGGGGGAGAGAGAGATGGTATCCATTGAACATGAGGTAGGACTGGACACAAGCATAAAGCAGTAGCTACCAGTGGGTGGCCAGTATTTAGGACACACACCATGAGAACAAAAAACTGCTGGATTTCTGTAAGACATCTTCTTTAAGTTTGTCTTTTTACTTTTTTATGCACTTGGATTAAAAGAGTTAAGAATCTATGTTTATATCTTCAAAATTCATCAAAAATCTGCACAAATATACAACTAAAAAGAGTGGGCCATCCTTTTTATTTGTATATATGCAGACTGTCCTACCATCCCGATTTCGTTAGGATTATCCCGATTTTGCTTGAAAATCTCGAATCCCAACCAGTATGCAATCAGGATAGGAAAAATCACGATTTCAACTCGTGTTGTGATATTTTTGTCAAATTCTCGTAAAAGAAAATGAAAAGCAGAATACTCTACTTGTGAGCCAACAGAAAAGCTTGTTATGAAAAAAAACTTGCAAAAGTTGTGATCAAATTACCAAAGATTTTTTACAGAAATTGTTGTGTTGGAACACCAGAAATGGCATTTCAGAGCCTCTAGATTTAAAAATTTCCTGAGGGGGCAAGCCCCCAGACATTCCTAGCAAAAGGCACTTAAGACAGTATCTCTCAGAAAATTTTATCCCAATTTAAAGCCCTCTGGATGTTGGACAGTCTGTATATGTGCAGATTTTGGTGAATTTTGAAAATATAAAGTTAACATAGATTTTTGACTCATTTAATCCAAGTGCATAAAAAGAGTAAAAAGACGAAAGAAAGTGTCTTACACAAAATCAAGCAGTTTTATTGAACTCTTTTGTAGCTTGGACTAAAGCATTATCTGAACCATGTCAACAGGCCTACAGTTAATGCTGCTTGGAGAGGGAGAAGGGGCACACAGTCAGAGTGAGATAGAACTGCACACATGATAAGTAAAGCTGAGATGCTAGTGGGTGGACAGTATCTGGAAACCCATCCAGTAATAAGAGCAGGTCCACAAGGTGATGCGAGACGAGAGGGAAGGGAGCAACTATCCAAAATACGTTGGGATAAGACATGTGGATGGCAGTGGTTGGACAGTAGTTGGGCACCCACCCATCAATGAGTACAGGCAGAAAAGGTGATGCTGGGAGAGGGGAGGGGGTACCCACTGTGAGGACACCCACCAAACACTGAGAACGGACACACAAGGTGCTGCTGAGAGAGGGGGGAGGGAGTGCCTGCCTAAAATGAGGTAGAACTAAACACACAGCAAGTAAAGCCGAGATGTAGATGTGTTGACAGTATTTAGAACACTGACCAGACAGTAAGAACAGGCACATAAGGTGATGCTGGGAAAAAGTTTATAATATTTTTCTTTCAGTCACAGAATCAAAATTTTGAATTCTAAACTGTGATGGCTAAAATAAATATTCTAATTCACTTTCAGTTGTGTACTCAACTGCCTTGTATCGGTTCTTCAAGTACTTTGAAAATCGAGATGTTGCTAAGGAAGTTTTAAAGGAAAGAAGAATTAAGAAAATCAGACTGGGCATTGAAGGTAAGTGAGAGCTATATACTATACGTATATCATAACATTTGGCCAGTTTGCGTATAAGTTTACTACTTTCCTTAATAAGCCCTTTGTTTGGCGACATCAGTGAGAGATTTCCTCTTGTTGATTGTATAGCATGTCTTCAACAGCATCCGTGGTATTTGATTTGAAGAGAAACTGTGCCACTGTTGATGTCCAACTGTGCACACCCTTTTCATTTTGGTATAGCTGTTCAGCGAGAAGAGCTTTCAGTAGCATAGACAGGGTCACTTTCAGTGTGGACAAGAACATATTCCTTTTTTATTCATTTGACCACTAATTGAGCATACGTATAAGTTTAATCTTTCCCACTGCTTTTCTCACATATCAGAGTTCCCCTGCTATTCGTAAAGCTGAGAACAAGACATGTTTTTGTTTTCAGGATACCCAACAACTAAGGAAAAGATAAGGCAAAGGCCTAATGGAGGGAGGCCAGAGGGTAAGAGTTACCTTTAGGATTGTCACAATCACATAATATTCTATCAAAAGCGAGATGAGATCTGAATGGGATGCAGGCATGTGGTCCTTTCACCAGTGCATCCCCCACAAGCAGATCTTGACAGTGCACTGTAGCTAAATTAAAGTAATGTTTTATTGAGACATACACAAGCTTCCATAACTGTGTATTAGAAAAGCTATGGTAAACTGTTGTTTTCACCTTTGCACTTTGGCGTAAAGCAGAGTTTGGAATAGTTTGTTTTTCCAGCTATCCTGAACCAAAATCATTTGTGTGTGTGTTGATGTTTCTTGTAAGTAACGGGTATCATTCATGAGTTTGCAGTTCTAGTCAATTGTAATTGTGTGTAAAGAGTAGAATTGTTTGTTGTTTAAATTAAGGTGTATAGTTGCACATGTTTTGTTCGGTTTTTTTCGTTTTTGTTTTTGGTTTGTTTTTGCATTTTATTCGCATGATGATTAAGCGTGACAAATCTACAGGTACAGTGAGTTGCATCCAAAGACCATATATTGCAAAAAAAATCCGGTTTTGCATGTCTGACCATTTTAAGTTTGTTACACCAGAGACCCTTTATCAAATTGTGTGACCAAAGTGTTGCCAATTTATGGTCTCTCATTTTGTAACATTTTATGTTTTCAATTACGTCCAAAGATCGTTTGTTTGAACGAAGTGGTACCAATTTTCAATCTGATTTTGTGTTTCCAGTCGTATACAATTACGTCCAAATACCGCTCATTTGAACGAAGCGTTTACTGTTACCAATTTTCAATTTCATTTTATGTTTCCAGTCATCTACAATTACGTCCAAAGACCGTTCGTATGCATGTCATGGGAGAAGGAGGAGAGCAAGAGTAGACACGTGGACTTCCAGTGTGTGAAGACCAAGACTGGCACACCAAACGCCACAGGGTGGGTGGGTGCGGTGGATGAACCAGCAGCACTGGCGGCCATCAATGGTCCACCGCCACAGCCAGTACAACTGGGTGCAGATCCTGAAGATATCGAGTGATATTGCCTGATACGACGGTTATTAATGGGGACTTAATTTGCAGTCGCCAAAGTAAAGAGAACACTGTGAGATGTGATGTGAAGAAAGAACGATCAAACCTAGAACGAAAACCTAGGACAGAAGTTGAGTCCACGTTAAGTGCATGGTCCTGCTGTTGTGTCCATGACATTGAATTCGTAATTTAGGAAATTAACTCCTTGTTTCACATAAAACGTTTTGGGAAAAGCAAACTACCTGAAGAATCAATATTCTTGTGACCAATTTCCATCTGCAGGACTAGCAGCCTGACTTCGGGTTGCTATTTGTTTGAAAGGAATGGATGAACTAAAAATTGGAAAATTTTGCTGCTGAAAATGCAGCTGGTGAATTATTTAGTTTGGCTGAAAATGGGGCTGTACAAACGGAGAGAGAACACTCGAGCATGGACATTGAATTGTACTCGTATCGTAAAGGCTCCCCAGTTTATATGCTTATAAAGTGGGTCTTGAACTTGACGACTTTGCGTGCATTTTGTTGAGCATAAACTGAACAATAAGCAAGACTGGACACCAGCAACCTTGTAGAGGCAGTGAAACCATACAGCTCGCGCAAAGACACATAATAGCGAGTTTGTAGATTACGCTATTTTTCCCCTCGTTCCAAGCCCCTAAGGGAGGCTGCATTCAAAGTTTACTGAGTTAATTGGGCCAAATGTTTATTGCCGCTACACAATTTATGATGCTTGGAACGATGTTGTTTAAAGAACACGCAGTTCTGCTCGTTGCAACTTGTTGCAAGCGTAGTAAAGTCTGGGGTTTTTTAAAAGGCAAAAAAACTAAAATATACTCGAACTTAAAGCAAGCTTGAACGCTAACTACACAATGAGCATTAACTGCAAAAAGGTTGAGGTAGTAATATTTAGCATGACGGGTTGACCGCCAAGCGTTGTGCACATTACTCCTGAATGTATCGTTGAATAAAGTAACGGACACATGCAGTTTCGTCCATCTTTTATTATACATGTAGTATCCCCAGATCGGCTAGGCTATTTTTGAATAACCGTCCGACCATCAAATGTTCTCCCGAAATCGTGCTTTTTTTGTTGAAACATCTAAAACAGGCTTTCAGCTTGTCTTGGTTGTTTTGCTTGCGAAGTGGGTATAGTCAAGGTCGCACACCACAAATTTCTTCGTTTAGAAGAAATGCTCGGTGAAATAAATACTGCGGCTTTTAATTCACGTTGAAACGAAAACAGGCGAACCGCGCGAGTTTCTAGAGTTTTGATTGGTTTTGCGAACACGGGGAACGTACGTGCCATCTGATTGGATTTTGGAATCTGTTCATTTGATGTCATATTTTGATTTGTCGGGTGAACAAGATTCTGTACACAGCTAATAAAGTTGTGTTTCAACAGACTGTGAAGGAACAGCTACAGTTTGTAAGTCCATTGTAACTGGACAAACGAACAGTTTGACAAAAACCGCTAAAGTATTGCTGTTTTTATCCTTCCTGGCATTGGTAAATGAAACAAAAACTAAACATGAAGCGAAAATGAAAAGTTGTGGAAAATGAAACTACTGTATAAAAAAAGCATGGGTCAGTTTGCTTAAACTATTAGCAAGAAGAAAACAAATTCCACTCAATTTACTTATAGAAAGGTAGACGCCCATGTGATCAGAATTATGAGTAAATATATATCTTTATACCCTACAGGACCAGGTTTTTGTGATGAAAAACTCTCAAATCGAGAATAGTTTTGATTTCACCAAGAAAAAATATTAAAGTTTAATAGATCATGGCTGAAGATCCAAAGAGTACGAACCCTGCAAAATTTAACAACTTGTCAGACTTATAATAACGACGTCATTTAATTAATGTCGAAGATCTAGATGTGTCTGCGATCAAGAAAGCTTTTGGAAATTGGCCAAACGGTACAAAAAGATTTAGTTGGGTATGGGGAGGACTCTCAGATTGGCCCCCCTCGAGCTCCCCAAAAAGCTTTCAGGGTAAACCAATAGACCACTTTCGAATTACGCTTCAGTTCCCGCGAACAACAACCTGTGTAAGTAGTCTTTTAGAAGACATGTTTAAATTAAGGCTCCCGGCCCTGGACTACACTTTGTATACCAATGAGGATCTTTCAATGTTTAAAGAGTTACAAGTTTAATAAGAGTTCTAAACATAGTGTTTTAGGGGAGGGGCAGGAACTTCTAATCGCACGGCTCGTTAGCCAGCAGGCATCCTTTGGAATATCAATCCTGATATACAAACATAATACAAAAACAAACACACTAACACTGAAGATTTTAAAGCAATTTAGTACGCAGAGTCAAAATGACGGATGCTTAAGGTTTGAAACAGATTTTGCGTGCGTGAAATAAGTAACTTCAAAATGTGACCACGAAAGTGTACCAGTTTATTTTTATGCGGCAAGGTCAGTCTAGAACAATGATACAAAATGAAAAATGTATATATTTCTTTTAAGACATCTGTTTACTTGCTAACAACTTCTTTCTTTCTGGGAATTTTTAAAAGCGAATGCCAAATTTGTTTAAACAAAACACTAAACAGTTTCAAGTATTTTAATATTTTAAAAATACCAAGAAAAGAATTTGTCATTTCTTAAAACAATGTCACAAACTTAATCAACGATTCTTCAATTTTCTTTCCATATCCAAAACAATTTTTTGTCGTTTATCCTCTATTATTCATGATTTTTTAAAACATAAAAGTACTCACACTTGTGAGATAACGGAAATATTATTAGACTTGCCTCATTGTACTTTTTTTATATTTGCGTACATATATCCTTTGTATTTGGTATAATGAAAAAAAAAGATAAAGATATTTTTTCTTCATCTGTCATTCTCATTCTGATATGTGAAACTTTTCTCTAAAAAGAAAATAAAAATATATGGTTGTGTTTAATATTTCATCTTGTAACTCACGAGCCAATCGGTATCGTGTTTAAGTGATTAAAACTGCATGTCTAAATATAATTTCCGTGAAACCAATGTTTTAGTTCTATTGAAAGCCTTCAGTATTATGCCAGCACTGTTTCGGTTCACAACTATCATGACTTATTCAACATTTTCTATGCAATGGAACCAGTGGGAGTGTCAGATTTCCTTTTCTGTTCTAATATTCTTGCGGCTATTAACATCAACTTCAGAGCAAGGTAAAGTATGTTATCTGCGTACAGTGGACTGGGAATTGAACTTGTTTAATCCGTCAATTGGGATACAAAGGTATATTATTTTTCTAACAATCATCTTTAATGCCCTTTGGGACAAGAGTCCAATATATATTTGTGACCTATTTTAAAAGACCTTTTATGTCAACACTTCTCGTTCTACAAGTCAAAACTAATTCTAAAAAACTTATAATGATAGCCCCTTTTCTGTCTCTTGGCCAAATCTGTGAAACTCGTTGCCAGTCCCAATATGAGAAAGTCAAGGTATTGGACAATTTTTTAAAAACGCCACCTTAAGACGTGGCACAGGACAGGAACTTGTTTTTCGTTGTTATGGTTAAAACAATTTTTCCTAACAGTAATTTTTCAGTTGTATTCATGCTTGGCAGAGGTAGAAGAAAATTAATCTCAGTAGAATTAAGAGTAAGAAGATTCATATCTAATACCAAAAAGCATTCTTCTTTATCATTTTTAGTAAAGTGAAGATTAGTCGGCTTTCTTGAAGAAACGTTTTGTATTCTAAGACTTGCAGTATTTTCAAACTCTTAACAATTTTTGCAAAATTAAATCGAACGTTCTTGGTTTTTACTGATTTCATACTTGTCTACATTGTATAAATAATTTCAGGTTTAAAAGGTTGTTTCATTTGGTCAACCTAGTTTTTATGGAAACTTTTAAGAAGTTTGCAAAATCTAAGAAACCTGGGCTACGTATGTCCGAACAGCAACTATGTAGGACCAGGCAAATAGAATACAAAATTGTTAATCTGCTCAATAGAGTAAAATAGTTTTGGACAAAATATTGGCATTTGTACTTGTTAGAATTTATTGGAGAACAAAGAACAAGATTCTGGAAAATTTTGCGTCAAGGGTATCACTTGTTGCCATGGCAAACCCGTTTTTGACGCCATGTGTACTCAAAATCTGAATTTTATGATAATTTTCTCTATTAATTAACGAAATCTTTAAAACAAGTGCTATTTCTTAGTCTCAAAGTCAATAAATCAATATTTTCTGTAATATAATTAATGACGCACGTGACTTGTGTGGCCATAGACAAGACAAGACAAGACAAGAGCGACAAGACAAGACAAGACAAGACAAGACTAGACAAGAGCGACAAGACAAGACAAGACAAGACAAGACAAGACTAGACTAGACTAGACAAGACAAGACTAGACTAGACAAGACAAGACAAGACTAGACAAGACAAGACAAGACTAGACAAGACGAGACAAGACAAGACTAGACTAGACTAGACAAGACAAGACAAGACTAGACAAGACAAGACAAGACAAGACTAGACTAGACAAGACAAGACTAGACTGACAAGACAAGACAAGACAAGACAAGACAAGACAAGACAAGATGTTTATTAGGTCCTTGTACTGCTAGGGTACATCGGTAAGAATCCTATAAATAACTTTTAAGTAACTAAAACGTGCTAAATGTATAGATAGATTCTTGCATTTTTGTTTTCTAAGTAACTATTGGATGCTAGGGTAGAAATTGCTTGTGTTCGTTTTTCAAGACAATCAGATACGAATTTCGCTAGTTCTCTGTCATAGGTATTGCACTGGTATTGCACAACAACATTTTTGAAATCCAAGATGGCAGCAATGTACTTTGCACTGTGTCAATGTGTAAAGCTTTTCCTACTCGATTTGCATGTGAAAACGTTGGAAACAGAACTAAAACGGTTTTAATGACATTAATAGCGTTGAATACAAGGAATTTGAGTAAAACATTAGTGTTATAGTTTATGGGCTAATGTGAGGTGTGAATATTGGACTGCTTTCACCGAAACACACGCTTCGTAATACTGAATTTCATTAACATACTGTTGTTTGTATTAAAAAGGAAGTTTCTTTTATTTGTTTTGTTTATTTGTCGTTTTTTAAAATCAGAAACTACTCTAAACTTTTTTATTTTGATCAGCAAGATTTAGTGTTGACAATTATGACATCATTATGACGTAATAATGACGTCATATGCCAATTGAACTACATCATATTGATCAGTTTATAATTTTACACTACTAAACTTAAATTCATTTAACCCTCTCCTTCTAATGCCCTTTTTCACCCCCTTCCCCTTCTAGGGGGGGGGGTTGGTTCAACCCCCTCCTTAATTCTGTCAATTTTATATCGATTGGGATGGAACTTGGTAGGCACTTAGTGAAACCTTTCTTAATGATCAATAAATAATTTAATTAGCTCTAGGCTAGCATAAATTTACATATTTAATTAATTTATGCGGCTAACTGTGAAAATACGCGAGAAAAAAGCATAATTGTAAAAATCCTCTCAAAATGGAGGAATTAATTAAAACCCAAACAAAATTTTTGTAATATTGTAGATAACATGTCTGTGTGTTAGTATAACATACTTGGTCAATGCTCATTGATAACTACTATTTTTCAGTGAACATCAAAGATTGTCTATTTTTG